>JAAIUW010000077.1:0-94914 GCA_014851425.1 Senna tora | reverse complement strand
CTAAATCTCGAAACCCTAATGGCTAAACACTAAACCCTAAACCCATAACCTTTAACCCCAAACCCTAAATCCTAACCCCCAACCCCAAACCCTAAACCCGTAACCCTAAACCTAAACCTAAGCCCTTAACCCTTAACCTTAACCCTAAACCCTGAACCCCAAAACCCAAATCCTAAACTCGAAACACTAACCCTAAACTCTAAACCCAAACCCTAAACTCTAAACCCCAAACCCTTAACCCCAAAGCCCAAACCCTAAACCCTAAGCCATATATCCTAGAAACCTAAACCCCAAACCCTAAACCCTAGACCCTAAAACCCTAAACCCCAAACCCTAAACCACAAACCATAAACCTCAAAAACTAAACCCCAAACCCTATCCCTAAACCCCAACCCTAACTATAAAGCCCAAACCCCAAACCCTAAACTATACACACCCAAACCCAAAACCCTAATCCTAAACCCTAAACCCTAAACCTTAACCGAAACCCCAAACCTAGGAGACGAAACCTTAAACCTTAAACCCTACACCCCAAACCCCCAACCATACACCCAAACCCTAATTGCAAACCCTAAATCCCAAACCCTAAATCAAAACCCTAAACTTTAAACCCTTAACCCCGAATGCCAAAACACAAAACTAACTCTAAACCCTAAACCCGAAAGTTTAAATGTAAAACCGAAACCCTAAACCCTAAACCCTAAAACCTAAAGCCTAAGCTAAAACCCTAAACCCTTAAACCCTAAACCCCAAACGCTAAACTTTTAAACCCTAAACCATAACACTAAAGCCGAAGCCAAAACCCCAAACCCTAACCCTAACCCCCAATCCCCGAACCCTAATCCATAAACCCAAACCCTTAACCCTAACCCTACACATTAACCATAAACCCCATACGCAAACGCAAAAACCCAAAACCTAAAACCTAAACCTCAAACCCTAAACCCTAGTTTGTAAAACCAAAAAACCCTAAAACCTAAACCTAAACCAAACCTCGAAACACTAAACACTAAACCCTAAACATTAAACCCTAAAACCAAATCCCTAAACCCTAAACCCCAAACCCTAAACCCTTAACCTCAAAACCCTAAACTCTAAACCCTAAACTGTAAACCATAAACCCTAAATCCTAAACCCTAAGCCTGGAAACCGTAAATCCTAACACCCTAAAACAGATTCCCCAAACCCGTAACCCTAAACACTAACAGTAAACCCCAAAGCCCAAACTTTAAGCCATAAACCCCAAATCCCAAACCCTAAACTGTAAACTCCAAAACCTAAACCCTAAACCCCAAAACCCTAAACCCTAAACCCTAAACCCTAAACCTTAAATGCTAAACCCCAAACCCTAAATCCTAAACCTTAAACCATAAACCCTAATCCCCAAACACTAAATCCCAAACAATAAACCCTAAACCCTTAATCCCAAACCCCAAACCCTAAACTGTTAACCTTAAATCCAAAACAGTAAACCTTAAACCGTAAACCCTATATCGAAACCCCAAACACAAAACTCGAAACCCCAAACCATAAATCACAAACCCTAAACCCTAACCGCAAACCTTAAATTCGAATCCATAAAAATAAACCCTAAACCCTAAACCTTAAACCCCAAACCCTTAACCCCAAACCCCAAACCCTAAACCCTACAGCCCAAACCCATAACCCAAAACCCTAAACACTAAACCCTAAACCCCAAACCCATAAACTCGAACCCTAAACCCTAAACCCTAATTCGTAAAACCATAAACCATAAAACCTAAACCCTAAAACCAAAACCTCAAAACCCTAAACCCTACACCCTATACCCTAAAACCCAAACCCTAAACAGAAAACCCTAAACCCTAAACCCCAAATCCTTAACCTCAAACCCTAAACACTAAACCGTAAAACCATAAACCCTAAAACCTATACCCTAAACCCTAAACCCTAAGTCTCAAAACCCTAAACCCTAAACCCTAAAACCATAAAACCCAAACCTTTAATCCTTAAACCCTAAACCTTAAACCCAAAGCCTAAACTCGAACCCATAACCCTAACCCCCGAACCACAAACCCCAAACCATAAACCCCAAACCCTTAACCCTAAACCCTAAACCCTAAACCTTAAACCCTAAACCATAATCCCTAAACCATAAACCCCTAATGCAAAACCCAAAACCCCAAACCCCAATCCATAAACCCCAAACCCTTAACCTTAAACCATAACCCTTAAACCCTAAACCTTAAACCCTAAACCCTAACCCTCGAAACCCTATGCCTTAAACCCTAAACACTAAACCCCAAACCCCAAATCCTAAACCCTAAACCCAAAAACCCTAAACCCTAAACCCCAAACAGCTAAACCCCTAAACACAAACCCTAAACCCTAAACCCTAAACCCTAACCTTAAACCCAAAACACACAAGCCTAAACCCCAAACCCTAAACCTTAAACCCTAACCCTAAACCCGAAAGCCCAAACCCTAACCCATAAACTCCAAACCCTTTAACCGAAACCCTAAACCCAAAATCGTAAACCCAAACCCTAAACCCTAAACTCCCAAACCTTAAACCCTAAACCCTAAACCCTACACCCTATACCATGAACTCCAAATCCTAAATCCTAAACCATAAACCCCAAACCATAAACCCTAAACCCTAAACTGTCAACCCTAAACCCTAAACCTTAAACCTTAAACCCTAAACTGAAACACCAAACCCAAAACTCGAAACCCAAAACCCTAAACCCTACACCTTAAACCCCAAACCGTAAACCCCAAAGCCTAAACCCGAAACCCGAACCGCAAACACTAAATCCTAAACCCTAACCCTAAACCCTAAACCCTAAACCCTAAACCCTAAAACCCAAACCCAAAACCCAAAACCCTAAACCCTTAACCCCAAAGCCTAAACCCTAAACTCTTAACCCTACACCCCAAACCCTAAAAACGAAATGCTAAACCCTAAACTCTAAACCCAAAACCCAAAACCATAAACCCCAAACCCTTAACCCTAAACCCTAAACCCCAAACCCTAAACCCTAAAACCCTAAACCCTTAAAGCCTAAACCCTAAACACAAAATCTTAAACCCTAGACCATAAACCACAAACCCTAAACCATAACCCCAAACCCCAAAGCCTAAACCCTAAACCCGAACCCCAAAGCCTAAACCCTAAACTCTTAACCCCATACCGCAAACCCTAAACACGAAATGCAAAACCCGAACCCCAAACCCTAAACCCTTAACCCTAAACCCTAAACCGAAACCCAAATCCCAAAACCCGAAACTTAAAACCCTAAACCACAAACCCTAAACCCTTAAAGCCTAAAGCCTAAAGCCTAAAGCCTCAACCCCAAACCATAAACTGCATACCCTAAACTCTAAACCCTATCCCAAAAACCTAAACCGTAACTCTAAAGCCCAAACCCGAAACCCTAAATGATACACACCCATACCCAAACCCTAAACCCTAAAACCTTAGCCTTAAAGCCCAAACCCTAAACCATAAACCCCAAACCCTAAACCCTAAACCCTAAACCCGAAACCATAAACCGCATACCCTAAACCTTAAACCCTAAACCCTAAACCCCAAACCCCACACCCTAAACCCTAATCCCTAATCCATAAATCCTAAACCCTAAACCCTAAATATTAAACCCTAAACCCCAAACCATAAACCTCAAACTTTAAACCTCAAACCCTATCCCTGAACCCCAAACTCTAACCCTAAAGCCCAAAGCCTAAACCCTAACCCATACACACCCAAACCTCAAACCCTAAACCCTCAATCCCTAACCCGAAACCCTAAACCCAAAACCCTAAACCCTAAACCCTATCCCTAAACCCCAAACCCCAAACCCTAACCCTAAAGCCCAAACCCTAAACCCCAAACCATACATAGCTAATCCCTAAACCCCAAACCCAAACCCTAAACCCTAAACCCTAACCCTAAAGCCCAAACCCTAAACCCTAAAGCATACACAGTTAAACCTTAAACCCTAAACCTTAAACCCTAAAACAAAACCTAAATGCTAACCCCTAAACCCCAAACCATAAACCCCAAACGCTGAACCCCAAATCGTAACCCTAAACCCCAAACCCTAACCTTAAACTCTAAACCCTAACCCTAACCCCCAAACGACAAACCATAAACCATAAACCCCAAACCTTTAACACTAAACCATAAACCCTAAACCTTAAACCCTAAATCGTAAACTCTAAATCCTAAACCCTAAATCCGAAACCCTAAATGCCAAACCCAAAATTGTAAACCGTAAACCCTAAACCTTAAACCCCACACCCTTAATCTCAAATGCTAAACCCTAAACCCTAAACCGTAAAACCATAAACCCTAACACGTAAACCCTAAACCCTAAACCTCAAAACCTTAAACCCTAAACCCCAAATCCCAAACCCGAAACCTTAAACCCTAAACCATAAAATCCTAAACCATAAACCATAAACCCCAAACCAAAAATTGCAAAGCCTAAACCCCAATCCCTATCTAAAAAGCCCAAACCCAAAACCCTAAACCCTAAACCCCAAACACTAAACCCCAAACCCTAAGCCCCAAACCATAAACCTCAAACCCTAAACCCCAAACACTATACCTAAACCCCCAACCCTAACCCTAAAGCCTAAAGCCCAAACCAAAAACCATACACACCCAAACCCCAAATCCTAAACCCTAAACCCTTAAACCCAAACCCCAAACCCCAAACCCTAAACCCCAAACTCTGAACCATAAACCCCAAACCCCAAACCCTAACCCTATATCCCAAACCCAAAAACCTAAACCATAAACCCCAAAACTTTAAGCCAACATCCCAAACCCAAACCCTAAACCGTAAACCCCAAACCATAAACACCAAACCATAAACCCCAAAAACGTACCCTAAACCCCAAGCCCTAAACCTTAAAATATAAACCCCAAACCCTTAACCCTAAGTTCTAAACCATAGATGTTAAACCCTAAACCATAAATCCTAAACCATAAACCCCAAACCCAAAATCCTAAATCCTAAGACCTAAACCCTAAATCCCAAACCTCGAAACCCTAAACCTTAAATCCTAAATCCTAAACCATAAACCCTAAAACCCAAACCATAAACCCCAAACCCTAAAACCCATACACCAAACCCCAAACCCCAAACCCTAAACCCCAAACATTAAACCTAAACCTCAAACCCACAACCCTAGACCATAAACCCCAAACCCTAAATCCTAAACTCTAACCCTAAACCGTAAACCTTAAACCCATAAACCCTAAACCCTAAACCTTAAACCCTAGACCCTAAACCCTAAACCCCAAAGCCTAAACCACAAACCATAAACCTCAAAAACTATACCCTAAACCCTATCCCTAAACCCCAAACCCTATCTCTAAAGCCCAAACCCCAAACCCTAAACTATACACACCAAAACCCAAAACCCTAAATCCTAAACTCTAATCGCTAAACCGAAACCCCAAACCTAAAACACGAAACCCTAAACCATAAACCCTACACCCCAAACCCCAAACCATAACCCCAAACCCCAACCGGAAACCCTAAATCCCAAACCCTAAACCAAAACCCTAAACTTTAAACCCTCAACCCCGAACGCCAAACACTAAACACTAAACCCTAAACCTGAAAGTTTAAACCCTAAACCGAAACCCTAAACCCTAAACCCTAAAACCTAAAGCCTAAACCATAAACCCCAAAACCCTAAACCACAAATCTAAACTCTTAAGCCCTAAACCATAAACACTAAAGCCTAACCCTAACCCCCAAACCCTAACCCTAAACCCCAAACCCCAAACCCTAATCCATAAACCCCAAACCCTTAACCCTAAACATTAAACCCTAAACCCTACACCTTAAACCATAAACCCCAAACGCAAACCCAAGACCTAAAACCTAAACCCTAAACCCTAGTTCGTAAAACCAAAAACCCTAAAACCTAAACACTAAATCCTAAACCTCAAAACACTACACCCTAAACCCCAATCCATAAACCTTAAACACAAAACCCTAAACCAAAATCCCTAAACCTTAAACCCCAAACCACAAACTCTTAACCTCTAACCCTAAACTCTAAACCCTAAACCGTAAAACCATAAACCCTAAAACCTAAACTTTAAGCCTGGAAACCCTAAACCCTAAACTCCAAAACACAAACCCCAAACCCTAAACCCTAAACCCTAACCCTAAACCCCAAACCCACAACCTTAAATCGTAAACCCCAAACCCCAAACCCTAAACACTAACAGTAAACCCCAAAGCCCAAACTTTAACCCATAATCCCCAAACCTTTAACCCCAAATCCTAAACCCTAAACTCGAAACCCTAAATCCTAAACCCTAAACTGTAAACTCCAAAACCTAAACCTTAAACCCCAAAACCCTGAACCCTAAACCCTAAACCCTAAACCTTAAACCCGTAATGCTAAACCCCAAACCCCAAACCCTAAACCATAAACCCTAAACCCTAATCCCTAAACACTAAATCCCAAACAATAAACCCCAAACCCTTAATCCCAAACCCCAAACCCTAAAGTGTTAACCGTAAATCCAAAACGGTAAACCTTAAATTGTAAACCTTAAACCGTAAACCCTATACCGAAACCCCAAACAAAAAACTCGAAACCCTAACCCCAAAACCCCAAACCATAAAACCCAAACCCCAAACCCTAACTGCAAACCTTAAATCCCAAACCATAAACATAAACCCTAAACCCTAAAGCCCAAACCCTTAACCCCAAAACCCACACCCTAAACCCTACACCCCAAACCCATAACCCATAACCCTAAACACTAAACCCTAAACCCCAAACCCTTAAACTCAAACCATAAACCCTAAACCCTATTTCGTAAAACCATAAACCTTAAAACATAACCCCTAAACCCTAAACCCAACATCCTATACCCTAAAACCCAAACCGTAAACAGAAAACCCTAAACCCTAAACCCTAAATCCTTAACCTCAAATCCTAAACGCTAAACCGTAAAACCATAAACCCTAAAACCTAAACCCTAAACCCTAAACCCTAAGCCTCGAAACCCTAAACCCTAAACCCTAAACCCTTAAACCATAAAGCCCAACCCTTACACCCTTAAACCCTAAACCCTAAACCCAAAGCATAAACTCGAAATCTTAACCCTAACCCCCCAAACCCCAAATCCCAAACCATAAACCCCAAACCCTTAACCCTAAACCCTAAACCATAAACCCAAAACCCTAATCCCTAAACCAAAAAACTCCTAATCTAAAACCCAAAACCCCAAACCCCAATCCATAAGCCCGAAACCCTTAACCTTAAAGCATAAACCTTAAACCCTGAACCCAAAACCCAAAACCCTAAACCCTAAACCTTGAAACCCTATACCTTAAACCCAAAACACTAAACCCCAAACCCCTAATCCTAAACCCTAAACCCTAAACCCCAAAACACAAACCCTAAATCCTAAACCCCAAACCCTAACCTTAAACCCAAAACCCACAAGCCTAAACCCCAAACCCTAAACCTTAAACCCTAACCCTAAACCCCAAAGCCCAAATCCTAAGCCATAAACTCTAAACCCTTTACCCCAAACCCCAAACCCTAAACCTTAAACATTAAACCCTAAACCCAAAACCCTAAATCCTAATCCCAAAATCGTAAACCCAAACCCTAAACCCTAAGCTCCCAAACCCTAAACCCCAGACCCTATACCCTGAACTCCAAATCCTAAATCCTAAACCATAAACCCCAAACCCTTAACCCCAAACCACAAACCTTAACCCTGAACTGTCAACCCTAAACCCTAAACCTTAAACCTTAAACCCTAAACTGAAACCCGAAACCCAAAACTCGAAACCGTAAACCGTAAACCCTACAACTTAAACCCCAAATCATAAAGCCCAAAGCATAAACCCGAAACCCTAACCGCAAACACTAAATCCTAAACCCTAACCCTTAACCCTAAACCCTAAACTTTAAACCCGAAATCCCAAACCCTAAACCCCAAAGCCTAAACCCTAAACTCTTAACCCTATACCCTAAACCCTAAACACGAAATGCTAAACCTTAAACTCTAAATCCAAAACCCTAAACCATAAACCCCAAACCTTTAACCCTAAACCCTAAATCCCAAACCCTAAACCCTAAACACCCTAAACCCTAAACCCTTAAAGCCTAAACCCGAAACACTAAACCCTAAAACCCAAACCATAAACTGCATACCCTAAACCTTAACCCCAAACCCCAAACCCTACACCCTAAACACTTAACCCCAAAGCCGAAACACTAAACTCCTAACCCCATACCGCAAACCCTAAACTCTAAACCCAAAACCCCAAACCATAAACCCCAAACCCTTAACCCTAAACCCCAAACCCTAAACCCTAAACCCTAAACTGAAACCCAAAACCCGAAACCCAAAACCCTAAAACCCTAAACCCGAAACCCTAAACCCTTAAAGCCTAAAGCCTAAAGCCTAAAGCCTAAACCCCAAACCATAAACTGCATACCCTAAACCCTATCCCTAAACCCTAAATCGTAGCCCTAAAGCCCATACTCGAAACCCTAAACCCTAAAACCTTAGCCTCAAACCCCAAACCCTAAACCCTAAACCTTAAACCCCAAACCCATAACCCCAAACCTTAAACCCTAAACCCCAAACCATAAACCGCATACCCTAAACCCCAAACCCTAAAACCTAAACCTCACACCCTAAACCCTAATCCATAAATCCTAAACCCTAAATCCAAAATATTAAACCCCAAACCCCATACCATAAACATCAAACCTTAAATCTCAAACCCTATCCCTGAACCCCAAACTCTAACCCTAAAGCCCAAAGCCCAAACCCTAACCCATACACACCCAAACCTCAAACAATAAACCCTAAATCCCTAACCCTAAACACGAAATCCTAAATCTGAAACCCGAAACCCTATCCCTAAACTCGAAACCCTAAACCCTAAAGCCTAACCCTAAAGCCCAAACCCTAAACCCTAAACCATACACAGCCAAACCCTAAACCCTACACCTTAAACCCTAAACCCTAAACCTTAAACCCTAAACCAAAACCTAAATGCTAAACCCTAAACCCTAAACCATAAACCCCAAACACTAAATCAGAAACCGTAACCCTAAACCCCAAACCCTAACCCTAAACTCCAAACCCTAAACCTAACGCCCAAATGCCAAACCCTAAACCATAAAGCCCAAACCCTTAACACTAAACCATAAACCGTAAACCTAAAACCCTAAACTGTAAACTCTAAATCCTAAACCCTAAACCCCAAACCCCAAACCCAAAAGCCTAAACCCTAAAACATAAACCCCAAACCCTTAACCTCAAACCTTAAACCCTAAACCCTAAACTGTATAACCATAAACCCTATCACCTAAACCCTAAACCCTAAACCTCAAAACCTTAAACCCTAAACCCCAAACCCCAAACCCTAAACCTTAATCCCTAAACCCTAAACCATAAACTCCAAACCAAAAATCGCAAAGCCTAAGCCCTAAACCCTATCCGAAAACCCAAACCCAAAACCCTAAACCATAAACCCCAAACCCTTCACCGCAAACCCCAAACCCTAAACCCTAATCCCTAAACTCTAAACCCTAAACCCCAAACCCTAAGCCCCAAACCTTAAACCTCAAACCCTAAACCCCAAACCCTATCCCTAAACCCTAACCCTAACCCTAAAGCCTAAAGCCCAAACCGAAAACCATACACACCCAAACCCCAAACCCTAAACCCTAAACCCTTAAACCTAAACCTCAAACCCTAAACTCTAAATGCTAAACCCTAAACCCCAAACTCTAAACCATAAACCCCAAACCCTAACCCTAAACCCCAAACCCAAAAACGTAAACCATAAACCCCAAACCTTTAAGCCAAAACCCCAAACCCTAACCTTAAACCCAGACCCTAAACCCTATACCCTAAACCCAGACCCTAAACCATAAACACCAGACCATAAACACCAGACCCTAAACCCCAAAAATGTACCCTAAACCCCAAACCCTAAACCTTAAAATATAAACTCAATACCCTTAACCCTAAGCTCTAAACCCTAGATGTTAAACCCTAAACCCTAAACCATAAACCTCAAACCCAAAATCCTAAACCCTAAGACCTAAACCCTAAATCCCAAACCTCGAAACCCTAAGTGGTAAACCCGAAACCTTAAATCCTAAATCCTAAACCCTAAAACCTAAAACCCAAAACCCAAACCATAAACCCTAAACCCTAAATCCCAAACCCTAAAACCCATACAACAAACCCCAAACCCTAAACCCCGAACCCTAACCCTAAACATCACACCCACAATCCTAGACCATAAACCCCAAACCCTAAATCCTAAACTCTAACCCTAAACTCCAAAGCCATAAACACCAAATTCTTAGCCCCAAACCCCAAACCTTAAACCCTACACGCCAAATCCTAAACCCTAAAGCCTAAACCTTAACCCCAAAACCCTAAACCCTAAACCGTAATCCTTAAACCCTAAACCCTAAACCCTACAATACAAACCCTAAACCGATAACCCTAAACCCTAAACCCAAAACCTAAAACCCTAAACCCTAAACCCTAAACCCTAAACCCTAAACCCTAAAAACCTAAACGCTAAACGCTAATCCTTCAACCTTAAGCCCTAAACCCCCAACCCTAAACCCCAAACATTAAACCTGAAACCTTAAACCCCAAACCCTAAACCCCAAACCCCAAACCCAAAACCCCAAACCCTAAACACAAAACCCGAATCCTAAACCCTAATCCCAAAATCGTAAACCACAAACCCCAAACCCTAAATCGTAAACCCTAAACCCTAAACCCAAAACTCTAAACCCCAAACTCTAAACTCTAAACCAAAAACCCAAAACCCAAAACCCAAAACTCTCAACCCCAATCCATAAACCCAAAACCCCAAACCCTAACCCTAAATCCCAAACCCTAAACCCTTAACCATAAACCCCAAACCCTTAACCCCAAACCCTGAACCCTAAACCCTAAAACTTAAACCCTAAACCCTAAACCATAAGCCACAAACCCCAAGCCCTAAACCCTAACCCCAAACCCGAAAACCCCAAACCCTAAATCCTAAATCCTAAACCCCAAACCCCAAACCCCAAACCCTAACCCTAAACCTTAATCACTAAACCATAAACCCCAAACCCCAAACCCTAAACCCTAAACCTAAAACCCTAACCCCAAAACCCTAAACCCTAGACCATAACTCTAAAATCCTAAACCCTAAGCCTTAAAACGTATGCCTTTAACCGTAAACCCTGACCCCAAACTCGAAATCATAAACCCTAAACCCCAAACCCCAAACTCTAAATCATAAACCCTAAACCCCAAACCCTATGCCCCAAACCATAAACTCTATTTCCTAAACACTAAACCTTAAACCCCAAACGCCGAACCCTGAATCCTAAACCCCAGACCCTAAACCGTAAACCCTAACCCTATACTGCAAACCCGTAAACCATAAACCCCAAACCCAAAACCCTATACCGCAAACCCAATACCCTAGAACCTAAACCCTAAACCATATACCCTGAACCCGAACCCCTAAACCCCAATCCCTAAACCCCAAACCCTAACCCTACACCCTAAACCCTAATCCCTAAACCCTAAACCCCAAACCCTAAACCCCAAACTCTAAACCTAAGCACTAAACCCAAAACCCTAAACCCTAAACCCTAAACCCGAAACCCGAAACCCTAAACCCCAAACCCTAAACCCTAAACCCTAAACCCAAAACCCTAAACCCTAAACCCTAAACTCCTAAACACAAACCCTAAACCCTGAACCCAATACTCAAAACCCCAAACCTTAAGCACTAAACCCCAAACTCTAAACCATAAACCCCAAACCCCAAACCAAAAACCCTCAACCCCACACCCTAAACCTAAAACCCTAAGCCCTAAATCCTAAATCCTAAATCCTAAACCTTAAGCCCCAAACCCCAAACCTTGAAACCTAAACCCCAGAATCTAAACCCTAAACCCCGAAGCCTAAACCCTAAACCCCAAACCCCAAACCCTAAACCCCAAACCCAAGACCCTAAACCCTAAACCCCAATGATGACGCGACCTTGTCGCGAGGCCGGCACTAATCAAATTAATGCTAGAATGTGTAGTTAGTGGCACAACGTAGGTCGAATCTCTGTTGCGTATCCTATGTATTCAATGGTCCATTATGTAAGATGTTCACAAAAACAGGGATGTCTTTGAGGAATTTTATCAAACTATTGTTGTGCAAGAAGAGTAAATGTATCTAAATGAAACTAAAACTAAATCTTTTTGTGATTTTTTCAATATTTCAAAGCAAGTAAGACTAAGGTGAATGTATTGAGACGGATATGCTCTGTTGGAGAATGCCTTGGGATATCCTTGGTATTTAAAAATTATGGAGTTAATCAAAGAGGAACCATTTCTCTACCGAAGTTTAGTGACCTCTAAACTTAGGTGATTTAATTAGAGAATGCAATTAGCCAACCAGACAATTAACAAGCCCAATCAAATACCATCAATGAATTAAATGGGGAATTTAATGTAGATAAGAATTCAACTCAACAAATACCATTGTCATTAGAGTAACTTCCACAATGAATCAAAACTACAATAAGATTTAACCTAATCCAATGTAATCAAAACCCACAATGGGAGAATGAAAATACAAATCACAAATCTATATCAGTCCCTAATATCCAACTGCAACCAAGTTAAGTTCGACAACCGTGGAACCAAAATCAATACAAATCCGTCAAAATCAACAAGATACTAATGAATCTATAAAGAGAAGTAAAAGGAAAACAAGAAAAACTCCCTAGTAAGTGCCAAAGATGAAGCCCTAATCACCCTCCTCCAAAGCACTAGAAGTTTAGCCACTCATGGAGATGAAGAATGCTCCACCAAGCTTCTCCAACCCGTGCTCAGCCATGGATGATGATGAAAGTTGCAGAAGAAATGAATGAGAATAGAGGTCGAGTGAAGAATATAAAGAGAGAATGAAAATGGAGGCGTGGAAATGGGAGGAAGTTGAGAACTTGGAGAAAAGATGAAGTGTCATTGATGTCCCTTAGCCTTCTCACTTAACCCTAATGTATTAGGGCAAATTAGGTCAGATTGGGGTGAGTGGGGCCCACAAATTCGGCCTAAAAGTGAATTTCCGATGTAAAAACGCGGGCTTATCTGATGTGGCTCGCTGGTGCGAGCAGACAGGGAAATTTCAATAATTCTGCTCGCGGCGATGAGCAAATTGCTCACCGCGGGGAGCAGAATTGAGAACTTGTAATTTTTGCTTGGTTTTTTGCCCGGTTCTTCTCCCTCGCTTGCATTGTAGCTCCCAAATGTTGATCTTCTTGCTAATCCTCCTCCTGATAACCTACAAAACATCAAAAAACATTTTTGAAAATCCCAATCATGAATTTAAATTTGCACAAATGCTAAAGTTATGAAATTAACACCATTTATACAATAAACTCCTAGAATTAGCAAGAATCAAATCCAACACTCATATGAATCAATATACCATCAAAGCATGCATTTGGACACAATAAACACAATAAAACCTTTCCAAATGATACGAAATATTATGATTAGAATGAGTGTTGTCAACCTCCCCACACTTAAATCTTTGCACTCCTGAGCAAACCAATTAATTAAAAGTCTAATCAAAGAAAGCATCGAGAACAACAGGATTCCACCAAGACAAAATATGAAAGCAACTAAGCAAGTATCTCCATTCTTAAATTTAACAACCGAAGCAAAAGGAAACAAGCGGAGCAGCCAACCAGCAAATCCAACCGACCAAAGAACAAATAAATCTCTCACTCACCATTGTTGGGCTATTTTCACTCAAATTTGTTTTACCAGCCGGTTGCCATAAGCTTGTGATTAATCTATATCTCCACTACAAATGCATTAATGGAATAGATCAAGAGGTCTTTAAAAGATTGAAATGATGGAGGAATGGCTAAAACGGAAAAAAGTGTTTGTGGAAAGCAAATTAGCAATTGTCAAGCATAAAGAATAGATTCTTGAATAAGTACGGAAGATTGACCAAAAAGAAAAAAAATGCTAATCCAACAATCATTCTCTATCCACCAAAGGAGATTGCCTTAGATCCTTATTTTTATTTATTTAATTATTTATTTTGTGCACTTTTATTTCGTTCTCTTTTTTTCTTTAATTCCATTTCTTTTTTTTTCTTTTCTATTCTCTTTTTTTTCAAGCCTTTTTGGCTTACTTGAATCACTAGGCAAATCTAATCCATGAGAATGAGTGGTTAGACAATATATGCAACGAGTCAAAATGCAATAGTCAATCAAGAATCAAATGATGAATTATCTTGAAAATTGCTAATACAAGGCTCAAACAGGTGACAAAGGGAAATATAAATGGGGTTTGTGTTTAGGGAAAAAGGGTGAATGAAATGAATGCCTCAATCATTTCTATTAAACTAATGCATGCAAAGCTTCAATTAAGATTAAAAACAAGTTCTAGAACCGGCATGACCAAACAAATTACACTCAATGATAACCAATGAAAAGAAATTAGTCTTTCGCTCAAATAGCTTCCCACAAGACTTGACTCTCAAATTGGTCACTTGCAAAGCCAATTGGATACTAAACTTGGTTAACCTGCTTAAGTTGTAAAACAAAGAAAGTGAGCTAATTGAGAACTTGCAGACTATATAGACTTACGCATGAAACCCAATGAACTCTAAAGCAAACCTTGAAAACACTTCATCTAAAAGCTAAATCAAAGGCAAGAATTAAGCATGGGTTTAGTTGGGTATTTGCAATTAAATTTCATGATTTGCTACAACATGGGTTCCTCATATACATAGGAATCAACTCATGAACGTTATACAAGTAGATCAAGCATAATACCCTATTTGCATGCATCAATCATATTTAATTTAAGAACTACAAGCACTCCTCAAAAGGGATCCTTTAGCAAGAATTCTTTCAAGAAATCAAAAAAAAATTTAGTCTAATATGTATTTCAGCTATTTCCTGTTACATAAAAACATAATAAGCATGACAAACATCCCTCCCCACACTTAGATTAAGCATTGTCCTCAATGCGAAAGAGAGAACAAAATGGGCAAGAAGATAGGGAGGGGCAATAAAACAGCACAAACAAAAAAATAGAAACACAAGGAAAGAAGAATGCATTACTATAAACAACTCATCAAAGCTCAGAATTTCCATGTGAAAAGTGGTACAAAGGAGTTAACAAGAGTACTGAGCACTAAGCAGGCCATCAGTAACCCGAGTTACTCAATGTTAATGTATTTGGACCAAAACCTACTGACTACCAGAGACAAGAAAAATATAAGAACACATCATTAAAAGGGAAAGAAAATAATGAAGATAAAAACAAAATTAAAAGTTTACAGCTACACATTCATAATAAAGCAGAACCCATGCAACAGTGGAGAAGCCGAAGTAACCATGCCACCAAAAGCAAATCAACTCTCGTCCTCGAACTCGTCTAGGTTGAGAGGCATTGCCGCCCCACTGGCGGCTGGATCCAAGCTAACTATTCCCTGTGGAATGTCTTTGTCCATAGGATGCGGATAGGAATCAAGTTTCTCATTAATGCGGCGCAGCTGTTCTCTGAAGTGATCATGATCCGGCAGAATGCACTCTTGATTTGCCAATATGTTGAGTAAGAGCTCTCTGTCGAATGGTCATGAGGAAATAAAGAAGAAGCATTGTCTTTCAAGTAATCTTGGTCAAATATTTAGAAGATTTGATGTTACTGCCCACCAAGATTAACCAGATTCGTGCTGTGGCAGTCATGTCACCACGCAAAATGTAGCGCTTACTACCCTCCTGTGGGTCCCGACATTCACCCAATTCCTCTTCAATTTCATTCCAAGGAAAATTACGGTCGTCACCTTTCAGCTCTTCATAGCGGACTCTTCGACACGGGGAAGATTGTAATATGACCTAATCTAAGAAGCATTGAAAGTTTTAACTTGCACGTTCCTAAATTTGATGTCCATGTCTTTCAAATGTTTGGCATGGGTATAAAAGTGACGCACAAAGGTTTCATTCCCCAAAGTTCTACGCCGAATCAAACTGTCAAGGCCACCTTGCTCAAGCTGACAAAAGAATTCCACTCTGTTGTTTGCTGGAAAAGCACGCTCGGGATGCAAATTACAGATACAAATCTGGTCGCTGGTTGTTTACGGGTCAACTTCTTTGGTGGCATGGTAGCTGCAAAGGAAAATTCAAAATACAAACAAACAGTCCTAGGATATCAGCTAAACATAACAGTCAAAAAAAGAAATGCTCTATCCAGTCCTAGGTTATACACAACCTAATCTACCAAACCTAGAGAAAAAGAAAAATGAAAAGAGATGGAAAGTGAAACTAAACTAACCTAATCTAAACTAACAATGCTCTAGGACTTAACTAATTTAAACAAACTTACTTAATTGACACTTTTAAAACTAAGCAAAAGTGAAATAGCGTGCTAACTATGTCTAAGAGTTTCCACAACCTAATTATCTAGTTAACACACCAACACAACAAGAAACTAACTAATTACTAAGACATTTAGAAAATTAAGAAAATGAAATTGGATTAAACATAGGTAAATATAGAAAGAACTAACTAAAGCCAAACCTAAATGAGACTATTTATCAAAAATGCCTAATGCTAGTCACAGGACCTAATGCCTAAATCTAACAAAATTTAACTTACTAAATAGAAATTTCAGATAACAAGAAAATAAAATTAAAATAATAGTTAATAAGTAAATAGGTATTTAGGAAATGACCTAAATTGGTGAAAAAAAAGAAATGGGGGTTAGGCACGGTTTGATAGATGGAAGAGGTAAGAGAAAGAAAAGAGGAGGAAGGAGGCACAAAGGGGTCACGGGTTGAGGCAAGACGGCGGCTGGGTTTGGCGGTGGAGGTGCACGGTTTTTGGGCTGTGGTGGTTGGGGTTATGGGTTAGAGGAATGGGAAGGGGAAGAAGAAGAGTGGAAGGGTAGTTGGGTCACGGGGTTGAGGGGTTGGGGAAAGGAGAGAGAGAGAGAAAGGAGGGTAGATATGGGAAGGAGGATGGCGCGGCGGCGGTAGTGGCTGCTGGAACGGCTGCTGGGCTTGGTGGTGATGGGATGCCGTTGGTTATGGAGGTTTCAAGGTTGGGGAAGAAGAGAGTGGTTTGGTTTGGGAGAGGAGACGAAGATTGATGGAGTTAGGGATTTGAAATGGAAGAAAAGAAGAGGGGATACGGGAGTGAGAGAGATTAATTGAAAATGAAACTTAATGATTAAACCCTAAAGCCCAAACCCGAAACCCTAAAGCCTAAATACTAAACCCCAAACCCTAAACCCTAAACTCTAAACCCTAAACTCGAAACCGAAACCCTAAACCCTAAACCTCAAACTCTAAACCCCAAACCCATAACCCAAACCCTCAACCCGAAACCTTAAATCCTAATTCCTAAACCGTAAACGTTAAAACCAAAGCCTAAACCCTGAACACTAAACCCAAGACCCTAAACCCCAAACCATAATCCTTATACCCCAAAACCCTAAACCCCAAATCGTAAATCCTACAACCCAAACCATAAACCCTAAATAGTAAACCCGAAACCCTTAAACCCAAACCCTAAACCCTAAACCCCAAATCCTAAACCCCAAACCATCAACCATAAAACCTAAACTCTAAACACCAAACCCTAACCTTAAACCCCAAACCCTAACCCTAACCCTAACCCCCAAACCCTAAACCCTAAACCCCAAACCTAAACCCTATACCCTAAACCCCTAAAACTCTAAACCCAAAACCCTAAACCCTAAACACAAACTCTAAACCCTAAACCCTAAACCATAAAACCTAAACCCTAACCTCCAAACCCTAAACCCTAAATCTGAAACCATAAACCCCAAACCCTAAACTCGAAACCGTAAACCTTAAACACTAAAACTGACACCCTAAACCCTAAACCATAATTGTAACTCCCAAACCCCAAACCCTAAACTATAAACCCCAAACCCATAACCCCGAACCCTAAACCCTAAACCCTGAACCCTAAACCCCAAACCCTAACCCTAAACTAAACCCAAAGCCTAAACCCCAAACTCTAACCCTAAACCCCAAACCCTAACCATAACCCCCAAATCCCATACCCTAAACCATAAACCCAAAACCCAAAACCTTATACCTTAAACCATAAACCCTAAACCATAAATCTCGAACTCGAAACCCTAAACTCTAACCCCTAAACCCTAAATGCAAAAGCCTAAACCCCAAACCCTAAACACGAAACCCTAATCGTAAAACGCGAACCCAAAACCCTAAACCATAAACCCGAAACCTGAAGCCCTAAACCCTAAACCCTAGCGCTAAACCCCAAGCCATAAACCCCAAACCCCAAACCCTAAACATTAAACCCTAAACCCTAAACCCTAAACCCTAAACCGCACAGCCTAAACCCTAAACCCTTAACCCAAAAACGTAAAACACTAAACCCTAAACACTAAACCCCAAACCCTAACCCTAAATCTCAAACCCTAACCCAAAACCCAAGCCCTAAACCCTAAACTATAAACCCGAAACCCTTAACTCGAAACCCCTAAACCCTAAACCCTAAACCCTTAATCCTAAACCCTAAACCGTAAAACCTAAACCCTATTCTCCAAAGCCTAAACCCTAAATCCTAAACCATATACCCCAAACCCCAAATCCTAAGCCCAAAAACAGAATCCCTAAACCCTAAAACCTAAACCCCAAACCCCAAACCCTAAACCCAAAACTCTAAACACTAAAGACTAAACCCTAAACCCTAAACCCTAAACCCTAAACTCTAAGCCCTAAGCCCTAAGCCCAAAACCTAAACCCTAAACCCTAAACCCCAAAACCCAAACCCCAAACCCCAAACCCTTATCCCGAAACCTTAAACCCTAATTCGTAAACCCTAAACCTTAAACCCCAAAACCTGAACCCTGAACACTAAACCTAAGACCCTAAACCCTAAACCCAAAACCATAATTCTTATACCCCAAACCCTAAACCCTAAACCGTAAACCCCAAAATGTAAACCATACACCCAAACCCTGAACCCTAAACCCAAAACCCCAACCCTAAACCCTAAACCGAAAACCCTAACCCATAAACCCCAAACCCATATCCCCAAACCCCAAACCATAATCCCTAAACCCTAAACCCCAAAACCCAAACCCTAAACCGTAAACCCCAAACCCTAAACCCTAAACCCCAACCCCTAAACCCTAATCCCTAAACCCTAAACTCGAAACAAAAATCGTAAACCCTAAACCCCAAACCCGAAACCCTAAATGCTAAACCCTAAACCCCAAACCATAAACCCCAAACCACAAATCCTAAACCTCGAAATACTAAACCCTAAACCCTATATCCCAAACCCTTAACTCCAAACGCCATACTCTAAACCCTAAACCTCACACCATAAACCCCAAACACTAAACCCCAAACCCTAACCCAAAACCCCAAACCCCAAACCCTAAACCAAAAAACCCAAACTCTAAACCCTAAACGGAAAACCCTAAACCCCAAACCCCAAACCCTAAACCCCAAACCCTAATCTCTAAACCCTAAACTCCAAACCCCAAACCATAAACCCCAAACTCTAAAACCCAAACCTTAATCGTATACCCTAAACCCTAACCCAAAACCCCAAACCATAAACTATAAACAGCAAACCCTTAACCCTAAGCTGCAAACCCAAAACCCAAAACCCAAAACCCTGAACCGTAAACCTTAGACCCTAAAACCAAAACCCTAAACCCTAACACTAAACCCTACACTCCAAACCCTAAACCCTAAACCCTAAATGCTAAACCCTAAACTCCAAACCCTAAACCCTAAACCTTGAACCCTAAAGCCTAACCCTAAACGGAAAACCATAATCCTTATACCCCAAACCCAAAACCCTAAACCATAAACCCCAAACCCTTAACCCTACACGCCATCCCCCAAACCCTATATCCTAAACCCTAAACCTTAAGCCCAAACCATAAAAACAAAACCCAAAACCCAAAATCCTACCCCTAAACCCCAAACCCCAAGCCCTAAACCCTAATCCCTAAACCCTAAACCCTAAACACTAAATCTCGAAACCCTAAACCCTTAACCGTAAACCCTAAACCCTAAACACAAAACCATAAGCCCCAAACCCCAAACCCCAAACCCTAAACCCTAAACCCTTATCTCTAAACCCTAAACCCGAAACCCCAAACCCCAAACCCTAAACCTTAACCTTAATCCCTATACCTTAAACCCTAAGAGATAAACCCTAAACCCTAAAACCTATACAACAAACCTTTAACCTCGAACCCTAAACCCTAAACCCTAAACCCCAAACCCTAAACTTGAAACCAAAAACCGCAAACCCTAAACCCTAAACCCTTAACTCTAAACCCTAAACCCCAAACCCCAAACCCCAAACCCTAAACCTTAACCTTAATCCCTATACCTTAAACCCTAAGAGATAAACCCTAAACCCTAAAACCTATAAAACAAACCTTTAACCTCGAACCCTAAACCCTAAACCCTAAACCCCAAACCCTAAACTTGAAACCAAAAACCGCAAACCCTAAACCCCAATCGCTAACCCTAAACACTAAACCCTAAACCCTAAACCATAAACCCCAAATCCCAAACTCTAAACCCTAAACCCTAATCCTTATACCCAAACAGTAAACACTAAAACGTAAACCCTAAACCCTAAACCTAACCCTAAACCCCATTCGTTAAACTTAAACCCGAGACCCTAATCCTAAACCCCAAACCCCAAACCCTTAACCCTAATCCTAAAATCTAAACCCTAAACCATAAACCCGAAAACCAAACCCTAAACCCTGAAACCCCAAACCCTAAACACTATTCCCTAAACCATAAACCCTAAATCCTAAACCCTAAACTCTTAACCCTAAAGCCTAAACCCTAAATCCTAAACCCTAAACCCTAAACCATAAATCCCAAACCTTAACCCTAAACCCCATACCCTGACGATGAACCCCAAACCCCAAACCCTAAACCCTAAACCATTAATCAAAAACCCTAAACCCTAAACCCTTAAACCTAAACCCTAAACCCCAAACCCCAAACCCTAAACCTTAAACTTAAACCCTGTACCCTAAACCCTAAACGATAAACCCTAAACCCTAAAACCTATACAACAAACCTTTAACCTCGAACTCCAAACCCTAAACCCTAAACACCAAACCCCAAACCTGAAACAATAAACCGTAAACCCTAAACCCCAATCGCTAACCTTAAAACTTAAACTATAAACCCCAAACTCTAAACCCTAAACCCTATACCCTAATACCTATACCCAAACCCTAGACACTAAAACCTAAACCCTAAACCCTAAACCTAACCCGAAACCCCAATCCCTAACCTTAATCCCCAAACCTTAACCCTAAATCCCAAACCCCAGACCCTTAACCCAAATCCTAAACCCTATTCCCTAAACCATAAACCCGAAATGCAAACCCTAAACACTTAAACCATAAACCCCAAACCCTAAACCCTATACCCTATACTCTAAACCCTAAATCCAAAACCCTAAACTCTTAACCCTAAAGCCTAAACCCTAAATCCTAAACCCTAAACCATAAACGAAAAACCCCTAACCCCAAACCTTAACCCTAAACCCCAAACCCTACACCCTAAACCATTAACCCAAAACCCTAAACCATAAACCCCTGACCCTAAACCTTAAACCCTAAACCCTAAACTTTAAACCCTAATCAATAAACTTGAAACCCTAAACCCTAAACCACAAACTATAAACCGCAAACCCTAAACCCTAAATCCTAACCCTAAACCCCAAACCCCAAACCTTAAACCCTAAACCTTAAACCCGAAACCCTAAACCCTAAACCTCGAAACCCTAGACCCTAGACCATTAACCCTAAACCCCTTACTCCAAACCCCAAACCCTTAACCCTAAACCCTAAACCCCAAACCCCAAACCCAAAACCCTAAACACTATACCCTAAACCCTAAAACCTAAACCGTAAACTGTAAACTCTAAACCCTAAATCCTAAACCCGAAAACTGAAACACGAATCCTAAACCCTAAATCCCAAACCATAAACTGCAAAGTGTAAATCCCAAACCCTAACCCTAAACCCAAAACCATAAACCCAAACCCTAAACCCCAAACCCCAAACCCCAAACGCTAACCCTAACCCTAAACCCTAACCCCAAACCCCAAGCTCGAAATCCTTAACCATAAACCAAAAACCCTTAACGCTAAACCCCAAACGCTAACCCTAAACCCCAAACCCAAAACCCTAACCATAAATTCCAAACCCTTATCGCCAAACCCCAAACCTGAAACCCTATACACTAAACCCTAAACATTGAAGCTTAAAGCATATACCTTAAACCCAAACCCTGAACCCAAAACTCGAAACCCTAAACCCTAAACCCTAAACCCTGAACCCCAAACGATAAACCCCAAACCTTAAACCCTAAACCCTTTCCCCAAACCCCAACCCTAACCATAAACCCTAAACCCTAAACCATAAACCCTAAACCCTTAACCCGAAACTCTAAACCCAAAACCCGAAACCCTATACCCTTAACCCCAAACCCTAAACCTTACACCCTAAACCCTAAACGCTTAACGTAAAACCCTAAACTCTAAACCTTGAACTCCAATCCCGAAACCTTAAACTCGAAACCTTAAACCCAAAACCCCAAACCAAAAAATCTTACAACAGAATCTCCAACCCCAAAACCCCAAAGCCCAAACCCTAAATCCTAAACACTTAAACCGTTCACCCGAAACCCTAAACCCCTAAGCCTCAACCCTAAAGCCTAACCCTAAATCCCAAACCCTAACCCTAAACCCCAAATCCCAAACCCTAAACCATAAACCCTATACCCCAATCCCTAAATGCTAAACCCTTAACCCCAAACCCCAAACCCTACACCCTAAACCCTAAACCCTAAACCTTAAATCCTAAATGCTAAACCCTAAACCCTAAAACCTAAACTCCAAATCCTTAACCCCAAACCGAAAACCCTAAACCCTAAACCCCAAACCCTAAACCCTAAACCATAAACCGCAAACCCTAAACCCCAAACCCTAACCCTATAACTAAAACCTTAAACCATAAACCCTAAACTCTAATATGTAAACCCTAAACCATAAACCCCAAACCCTAATCCCCAAACCCTAAATTGTAAACCCTAAACCCTAAACCCCAAACCCTAAACTCCAAACCCCAGACCCTAAACCTTAAACCATAAACCCCAAACTCTAAACCCCAAATCTCAAACCCTAAACCCTAAACTTCAAACCCTAAACCCTAAATCCTAAACCATAAACACCAAACCGTTAATCCCAAACCCCAAACCCTTAACCCCAAACCATAATCCCTAAACACTAAACCCCAAACCCTAAATGCCAAACCATAATCCCAACACCGTAAACCGTAATCCTGATCGCACCCGTCACAAGGTTGACCAAATTAATCGAATTAAAAATGCAATACAGTAGCGCAATCCTGATCGTTTTCACTCGAGGAGCCTTTATCTAAGATCCTAGGCTAAACTAAGTATCAAAAACATGCAATTAAGAAATTAAAGTGATGTGTGAGATTTTTTAAGCTATCTACTAAATGAGAAGTGAAATGAAATTAAACTAAAAAGGACCTAAATTACTATTTTTGGTATTTTTCTTAAATGGACTAATTAAAAACAAATTGAAATTAATATAACAATGCTCTTGGAAATGGAATTTTTTAGCTATCTTAGTTCAAATTGATATGGGAATTAATTCTTCATTAAGTCTTAAGGAAAAAAACCCCAAGTTACCACTTGAGTCTTGTGTTCTTTCTTAGTGATTACTCCTACTACCATAGCTAGTAACCAATCCAAAAGATACAATTAAGAACCACTTAATGTATGATCAAAATTAGATAAAACAATTTGTTCCATTCTTTATGTTGTTGGGACGACCGTCACAAACTTAGATGAATTAACATGCTATGATTCCTACTATCAGAGGCTACCATAACAACATTAATCACCATCATGTGCTCAATTGGTTCACACTCATTTTCTTTTATTGCTTGGAATATCATCACAAACATAGATGCATTAATTAATCATGAATCCTACTATCAGAGGCTATCATAATAGAATTAAACATCTTCAAATGCACAAATGAGTAATAAAGTTGCAATATCCAATCTAAACCATAATGTCTCAATACAAACATAGACAATGTACCCATAAATCTAAGTTCTTAAATTGCATAAAGATAAATACTAAACCTAAGAAATCAAATATACAATTTAAAAATAAGTATTAAGATGATAAACTCCCTTTGTAGATTAGGAACTCAAGTCATAGACTCCATCTCCAAGAAGAAAGCTCTAGCCACACATAGAGAACTCTTTCACTTCCACCATGGAGCTAGAATGAAAATTTGATGATGATGATGATGGTTGAGACTTGAGAGGCGTGAAAGAAGAAAAGAAAGAAAATGGAAGAGTATGAAGATGGTGATGTGATGATATAACGGAGAAGGTGAATTGGATGGAGGTGAATGAAAATGGGGAATGGAGTGTGTGAGGCGTGAAAGGAGAAAAAGAAAGAAAATGGAATGGAGAAGGGGAATGGAGGTGGGATGATGGTGGAGTGTGGATGGAATGGGAGGAGGTGAGGCGTGAATATTGCCTCTCCCTCTCTGTTCGGCCGCTTGCTCTCCCCTCCCTCTTCCAAAAATTGGGGATAAGGGTTTTTGGTTAAGTGAAGCAAAGTGGGTTATGGGTATTGGTTTGGATCATGGGCTTGGACCTTGGGCTTGGTAATATTGAGCTTGAATGTTTAGCTTCAATTTTTGTAGCTTCTCCTCAATTATTTTTGCCAATCTCCAATATAAAAATAAACCCAATATAAAATAATTCATCTCAAAATTTATAATTAAAGAGTAATCACAAAAACAAAACAATTTAACTATTTTTAATATAATTTTCATGTAATTACTCTTCAACCAAATTTATCCTAACAAATGCATTTAAGCCCAACAAAGTATAATAAGAACCCTAAAATAAGATAGAAAATATTATACATAATAAGGTCTTATTAAAACCCTAAACCCCAACCCATAAATCGCAATCCCTAAACCCCAAACTCTAACCTTAAACACCAAACCCAAAACCCTACACCATCAACCCCAAACCCCAAACCCTAAACCTCAAACCCTAAACTCTAAAACCAAACCTTAAACCATATACCCAAAACCCTAAACCCGAAACCCTAAACCCTACACCTTAAACCCTAAACCCAAAACCATAAATCCAAACAATAAACCCTAAACCCTACATCCAAACCCAAAACCCCAAACCCTATCCCTAAACCCCAAACCCTAACCCTAAACCCCAAACCCCAGACCCTAAACCTTAATCCGTAAACCTTGAACCCTAAACCCTAAACCATAGACCTTAAACCCCAAACCCTAGACCCTAAACCCCAAACCTTAAACTCTAAACCCTAAAACCTAAACCCCAAATCCTAAATCCCAAACAATAAACCCAGAACCCTAAACACCAAACCATAACTCCAAACCCCAAATCCTAACCCTAAAGCCTAAACCCCAAACCATAAACCATAAACTCCAAACCCTTAACCCTAAACCCTATGCCCTAAACCCTAAACCCTACACTCCAAACCCTAAACCCAAAATCCTAAACCATAAACCCCAATCCTTTAACCCCAAACACCAAACCATAATCCCTAAACCCTAAACCCCAAACCATAAATAGAAAACCCTAATCCCCAAACCCTAACCTTAAACCCCAAAAATCCAAAACCTTAAACCTTAAACCCCAAACCTTTAACACCAAACCCCAAACACTAAACCCTAAACCCAAACCCTAAACCCTAAACCCTAAACCCCAAACCCCAAACCCTAAACCCTAAACCCTAAACCCTAAATCCAAAATCCTAAACCCAAACCCTAAACCCTAAACTTAAACCATAAACCCTAAACAATAAAACCTAACCCTAACCCCCAAACCTTAATCCTAAACTCCAAACCCCATACCCTTAACCCTAATCCGTAAACCTTGAACCATAAACCATAAACCTTAAACCTTAAACCCTAAGCCCTAAACCCTAAAAACTAAACCTTAAACCCGAAAACCAAAACCCTAAACCCCTAAACCCTAAACCCTAAACCCTAGACCCAAAACCCTAAACCCTTAACCCTTAACCCCAAACCCTAAACCCTAAACCCTAAACCCAAAACTCTAAATCCTAAACCCTAAACCCCAAACCATAAACCCCAAACTCTAACTCCAAAGCCCAAATCCTAACCCTAAACCCCAAACCCTAATCCCTAAGCAATAAACCCAAAACCCTTAACCTCAAACCCTAAACCCTAAACCCTAAACCGTAAACTCCAAACCCTAAACCGAAAATCGTAAACCAAAAACACCAAACCTCTAACCCCAAACTCCAAAGCCTAAACCTCAAACCCCAAACCATAATCCCTAAACCCTAGACCCCAAACCCCAAAACCTAAACCCTAAACCCCAAACCTTAAACCAAAACCGTAAACCTTAAACCCTATACACTAAACACTAAACACTGAAACCCCAAACCCTAAACCCTAAATCCTAAGCCGTAAACCCCAAACCCTAACCCCAAAACCTAAACCCTAAACCCTAAACCCTAAACCCTAAAGACTAAACCCTAAAACCCTAAACCCAAAACCCTAAACAAGAAATACCAAACCCATAACCCCAAACCCTAAACCCTAAACCAAAAACACAGAACAAAAAACCCGAAACCCTAAACCCTAAACCCGAAACCATAAACCCCAAACCCTAAACCATAAACCCGAAACCCTAAACCCTAAACCCAAACCCCAAACCCTAAGCCATCAACCCCAAACCCTTAACACCAAACCCTAAACCCTAAACCCATAACAACAACCGCAAATCCTAAACCCTAAACCATAAACCACAGACCCTAAACCCGAACCCTAACCTTAAACCCTAAATCGAAAACCCTAAACCATAAACCCCAAAACCTTAACACCAAACCCCAACACCTAAACCCTAAACCCTAAACCCAAACCCTAAACCATAAACCTCAAAACCTTAACACCAATCCCCAAAACCTAAACCCTATACCCAAAACCCAAAACCCTAAACCCTAAACCTTAAACCCCAAACCATAAACCCCAAACTCTAACCCTAAACCCCAAACCCTAACCTTAAACCCTAACCCTAATCCTTAAACCACAATTCCCTAACCTTAAACCCCAACCCCTTAACCCTAAACTCCAAACTATAACCCTAAACCCCAAACCCCAAACCTTAAACCATAAACCCCATACCCTTAACCCCAAACACCAAACCCCTAACCCTACACCCCAAACATTAAACAATAAATGCCAAACCCGTAACCCCATACCCCAAACCATACTCCCTACACCCTGAACCCCAAACTCAAAACCCTAAATCCTAAACCCTAAACCCCAAACCCTAAACCCAAACCCTAAACCCTAAATCCTAAACCATAAACCCTAAACCCTTAACACCATACCCCAAACCATACTCCCTACAACCTAAACGCCAAACTCTAAACCCTAAACCCCAAACCCTAAACCAAAGCTCCTAAACCCCTAAACCCTAAACCCTAAACCCCAAACTCTAAATAATAAACCCCGAACCCCTAACCCCAAACCTTATACCCTAAACCCTAAACAAAAAACCTAAAACCCCAAACCCCAAACCATAAACCCCAAACACTACCCCAAAATCCCAAACCGCAACCTTTATCTCTAAACCCCAAACCCCAGACCCTTAACCCTAATTCGTAAACCTTGAACCCTAAACCCTAACCCTTAAACCCTAACCCCTAAACCCTAAACCAAAAACCTGAAACACAAAACCTTGAAACCCTAAACCCTAAACTTTCGACCCCAAACCCCAAACCCTAAACCCAAAACCCTAAACCCTAACTCCAAACCCCAAATCCTAACCCTAAACCCCAAACCCCAAACCCTAAACAATAAACCTCAATCCCTTAACCCCAAACGCTAAACCCTAAACCTTAAGCTCCAAACCCTAAACCCTAAATCATAAGCCATAAACACCAAATCTTTGATCCCAAACCCCAAACCATAATTCCTAAACCCTAAACCCCAAACCCCAAATCCCAAACCCTAAACCCTAAACCACAAACCATAAACCCAAACCATAAACCGTAAGCCCTAAACCCTAACCGATATACCCTAAACCCAAACTCCAAACCCTAAATCCTAACTTTAAACCCCAACCCCCAAACCATAAACACGAAACACTTAACCTTAAACCCCAAACCCTAAACCCTAAATCCTAAACCTTAAACCCTAAACTCTAAACCCTAAACCCTAAATCCGAAACCATAAACACCAAACCATAATCCCCAAACCCAAGAACCCAAAACCTAAACCTCGAAACCCTAAACCATAAACCCTAAACCCTAAACCCCAAACCCTAAACCCCAAACCCTAAACCCAAACCCTAAACCCTAAATCCTAAACCATAAACCCCAAACACCAAACCCCAAACCCTAAACCCCAAACCATACTCCGTATATCCTAAACCCCAAACCTTAAACCCTAAACACAAACCCTAAACACTAAAGCCCTAAACCTGCAACCCCAAACCACAAACGCTAAACCCGAAACCCTAAACTCTAAACACTAAACTTTAAAACCCTAAACCCTAACACTAAATCCTAAACCCTAAATCGTTAAGCCTAATCCCAAAACCCTAAACCCCAAACTAGAAACCCCAAACCCTAAACCCCAAACCCTAACCCCGAACCCTAAACAATAAACCACAAACCCTAAACCCTTAACTCTAAACCCTAAATGCGAAATCCTAACCTGTAAACCCTCAACCCTAAATGCTAAAGCCTAAACACCAAACCATAAATCCTAAACCCTTAACCCCTAACCCCAAACCCTAAACCGTAAACCCCAAACCCCAAACCCAAACCCTATACCCTTAACCCCAACCGTAAACCGTAAACCCTAAACCCTAATCGGTAAACGCTAAACCATAAACCCCAAACCCCAAACCTTTAACCCTAAACCCTAGACCCCAAACCCTAAACATTAAACGCCAAACCAAAACACTAAACCCCAAACCCCAAACCCTAAACCCTGAACCTTAAACCCTAAAACATAAACCCCAAACTTCGAAACCCTAAACCCTAAACCCTAAACCCTAAACACCAAACCCCAAACTCTAAACCCTAAACCCCAAACCCTAAACCCAAACCCTAAACCCTAAATACTAAATCCTAAACCCCAAACCCTTAACCTTAAACCCCAAACCATACTCCCTATACCCTAAACCCCAATCCGCAAATCCCAAACCCTAAACCCCAAACCCCAAACCATACTCCTTATACCCTAAACCCCAATCCGCAAATCCCAAACCCTAAACCCCAAACCTCAAACCCCAAACACTAAACCCTAAAATGTAAAACCCTAAACCCTAACTCTAAATCCTAAACCACAAACCGTTAAGCCCAATCCCCAATCCCTAACCTAAAAGCCTAAACCCCAAAACCCAAACCATAAACCACAAATCCTAAGCTCCAAACCCTAAACCCTAAACCATAAAGCCCAAACCCCAAACCCTTAACCCCAAACCCTAAACCCTAAACCCTAAACCAAAAATAAAAACTCAAATCCCAAACCCTAAACCCCAAACCTTAAACCATAAACCCAAAACCCCAACCCTAACCTTAAACCGCAAACCCAAAACCCTAAACCATAAACCCCAAAAACATAAACGCTAAACCCAAAACCCTAAACCCCAAACACAAACACCAATCCCTAAACCCTAAACCCTAAACCCCATACCCTAAACCATAAACACTAATCCCAAACCCTAAACCTTAAACCCTAAATCCGAAATCCTAAACCCCAAACCCTTAACCCCATACATACCCCAAACCCTAAACCCCAAACCATACTCCCTAAACTCTAAACCCCAAACCCCAAATCCTAAACCCTAAACCCCAAGCCCTAAACCCAAATCCTAAACCCTAAACCCCCAAAACCTAAACAATAATCGCTAAACCCTTAACCCCAAACCCATAACCCTAAACCCTAAACAAAAAACCCTAAACCCGAAACTCTAAACCTTAAACCCTAAACCCTGAACCCTAAACCCTCAATGCCAAATGCTAAACCCTAAACCCTAAACTCCAAACCCTAAACCCTAAATCATAAGCCATAAACACCAAATCTTTGATCCCAAACCCCAAACCATAATCCTTAAACCCTAAACCCCGAACCATAATCCCTAAACCCTAAACCCTAAAAACCCAAATCCTAAACCCTAAACCCCAAACCATAAACCCAAACCCTAAACCGTAAGCCCTAAACCCTAACCCATATATCCTAACCCCTAAACCCAAACTCCAAACCTCAAATCCTAACTCTAACACCAAACCCCAAACCCTTAACCCTAAACCCTAGACCCTAAACCCTAAACATTAAACGCCAAAACAAAACACTAAACCCCAAACCCCAAACCCTAAACCCTGAACCTTAAACCCTAAACCATAAACCCCAAACCTCGAAACCCTAAACACTAAACCCTAAACCCTAAACCCTAAACACCAAATCCCAAACTCCAAACTCTAAACCCTAAACCCCAAACCCTAACCCCAAACCCTAAACCCCAATCCGCAAATCCCAAACCCTAAACCCCTAAACCCTAACCCATATATCCTAACCCCTAAACCCAAACTCCAAACCTCAAATCCTAACTCTAACACCAAACCCCAAACCCTAAACCTTAAACCCTAGACCCTTAAACCCAAACCCCAAACCCTTAACCCTAAACCCTAGACCCCAAACCCTAAACATTAAACGCCAAACCAAAACACTAAACCCCAAACCCCAAACCCTAAACCCTGAACCTTAAACCCTAAACCATAAACCCCAAACCTCGAAACCCTAAACCCTAAACCCTAAACCCTAAACACCAAACCCCAAACTCCAAACTCTAAACCCTAAACCCCAAACCCCAAACCCAAACCATAAACCCTAAATACTAAATCCTAAACCCCAAACCCTTAACCCCAAACCCCAAACCATACTCCCTATACCCTAAACCCCAATCCGCAAATCCCAAACCCTATACCCCAAACCCCAAATCATACTCCTTACACCCTAAACCCCAATCCGCAAATCCCAAACCCTAAACCCCAAACCTCAAACCCCAAACACTAAACCCTAAAATGTAAAACCCTAAACCCTAACTCTAAATCCTAAACCACAAACCGTTAAGCCCAATCCCCAATCCCTAACCTAAAAGCCTAAACCCCAAAACCCAAACCATAAACCACAAATCCAAAGCCCCAAACCCTAAACCCTAAACCATAAAGCCCAAACCCCAAACCCTTAACCCCAAACCCTAAACCCTAAACCCTAAACCAAAAATAAAAACTCAAATCCCAAACCCTAAACCCCAAACCTTAAACCATAAACCCAAAACCCCAACCCTAACCTTAAACCGCAAACCCAAAACCCTAAACCATAAACCCCAAAACCATAAACGCTAAACCCAAAACCCTAAACCCCAAACACAAACACCAATCCCTAAACCCTAAACCCTAAACCCCATACCCTAAACCCTAAACACTAATCCCAAACCCTAAACCTTAAACCTTAAATCTTAAATCCTAAACCCCAAACCCTTAACCCCATACATACCCCAAACCCTAAACCCCAAACCATACTCCCTAAACTCTAAACCCCAAACCCCAAATCCTAAACCCTAAACCCCAAAACCTAAACAATAATCGCTAAACCCTTAACCCCAAACCCTTAACCCTAAACCCTAAACAAAAAACCCTAAACCCGAAACTCTAAACCTTAAACCCTAAACCCTGAACCCTAAACCCTATACCCTAAATGCCAAATGCTAAACCCTAAACCCTAAACTCCAAACCCTAAACCCTAAATCATAAGCCATAAACACCAAATCTTTGATCCCAAACCCCAAACCATAATCCTTAAACCCTAAACCCCGAACCATAATCCCTAAACCCTAAACCCTAAAAACCCAAATCCTAAACCCTAAACCCCAAACCATAAACCCAAACCCTAAACCGTAAGCCCTAAACCCTAACCCATATATCCTAACCCCTAAACCCAAACTCCAAACCTCAAATCCTAACTCTAACACCAAACCCCAAACCCTAAACCTTAAACCCTAGACCCTTAAACCCAAACCCCAAACCCTTAACCCTAAACCCTAGACCCCAAACCCTAAACATTAAACGCCAAACCAAAACACTAAACCCCAAACCCCAAACCCTGAACCCTGAACCTTAAACCCTAAACCATAAACCCCAAACCTCGAAACCCTAAACCCTAAACCCTAAACCCTAAACACCAAACCCCAAACTCCAAACTCTAAACCCTAAACCCCAAACCCCAAACCCAAACCATAAACCCTAAATACTAAATCCTAAACCCCAAACCCTTAACCCCAAACCCCAACCATACTCCCTATACCCTAAACCCCAATCCGCAAATCCCAAACCCTATACCCCAAACCCCAAATCATACTCCTTACACCCTAAACCCCAATCCGCAAATCCCAAACCCTAAACCCCAAACCTCAAACCCCAAACACTAAACCCTAAAATGTAAAACCCTAAACCCTAACTCTAAATCCTAAACCACAAACCGTTAAGCCCAATCCCCAATCCCTAACCTAAAAGCCTAAACCCCAAAACCCAAACCATAAACCACAAATCCAAAGCCCCAAACCCTAAACCCTAAACCATAAAGCCCAAACCCCAAACCCTTAACCCCAAACCCTAAACCCTAAACCCTAAACCAAAAATAAAAACACAAATCCCAAACCCTAAACCCCAAACCTTAAACCATAAACCCAAAACCCCAACCCTAACCTTAAACCGCAAACCCAAAACCCTAAACCCTAAACCCCAAAACCATAAACGCTAAACCCAAAACCCTAAACCCCAAACACAAACACCAATCTCTAAACCCTAAACCCTAAACCCCATACCCTAAACCCTAAACACTAATCCCAAACCCTAAACCTTAAACCCTAAATCCTAAACCATAAACCCCAAACCCTTAACCCCATACATACCCCAAACCCTAAACCCCAAACCATACTCCCTAAACTCTAAACCCCAAACCCCAAATCCTAAACCCTAAACCCCAAGCCCTAAACCCAAATCCTAAACCCTAAACCCCAAAACCTAAACAATAATCGCTAAACCCTTAACCCCAAACCCTTAACCCTAAACCCTAAACAAAAAACCCTAAACCCGAAACTCTAAACCTTAAACCCTAAACCCTGAACCCTAAACCCTAAATGCCAAATGCTAAACCCTAAACCCTCAACTCCAAACCCTAAACCCTAAATCATAAGCCATAAACACCAAATCTTTGATCCCAAACCCCAAACCATAATCCTTAAACCTTAAACCCCAAACCATAATCCCTAAACCCTAAAAACCCAAATCCTAAACCCTAAACCGTAAGCCCTAAACCCTAACCCATATATCCTAACCCCTAAACCCAAACTCCAAACCTCAAATCCTAACTCTAACACCAAACCCCAAACCCTAAACCTTAAACCCTAGACCCTTAACCCCAAAACCCTAAACCCTAAATCCTAAACCACAATCACCAAACCATAATCCCTAAACCCTAGAACCCAAGCCCTAAACCTCGAAACCCTAAACCCTAAACCCCAAACACTAAATCCTAAACCCTAATCTCCAAACCCTAAACCCAAACCTTAAACCCTAAATCATAAACCATAAACCCCAAACCCATCACCCTAAACCCCAAACCCCAAACCCTTAACCATACTACTTATATCTTAAACCCTAAACCCTAAACCCCAAACCATAAACCCTAAATCCATACCCTAAACCCGAAAGCCCTAAAGCCGCAACCCTAAATGCCAAACCCTAAACGCTAAACCCAAAACCCTAAACGCTAAACCCTAAACAGTAAAACCCTAAATCCTAAACCCCAAACCGTTAAGCGCAATCCCCAAACCTTAACCCAAAACCCTAAACCCCGAACCATAAACCCCAAACTATAAACCATAAACCTTAAACGCCAAACCCTAACCCTGAACCCTAAACAATAAAACCTGAACTGCAAACCCTTAACTCCAAACCCTAAACCCTAAACCCTAAATCCTAAACCGTAAACCCTACACCCTAAATGCTAAACCCTAAACCCAAAACCATAAATCCTAAACCCTTAACCCTTCATCCTTAACCCCAAACCCTAAACACTAAACTGTAAACCCCAAACCCTAAACCATAAACCTTAAACCCCAAACCCCAAACCCAAACCCTAAACCCTTAACCCCAACCGTAAAGCCTAAACCCTAAACCCTAATCGGTAAATGCTAAACCATAAACGCCAAACCCTAAACTCCAAACCCTTAACCCTAAACCCTAGAACCCAAAACCTAAACCCTAAACCCTAAACTGTGAACCTTACACCCTAAACCCTAAACCTCGAAACCCTAAACCTTAAACCCAAAACCCTAAACCCCAAACCCTAAATCCTAAACCCTAAACCCCAAACCCTAAGCCCAAACCCCAAACCCTAAATCCTAAACAATAATCCCCAAACCCTTAACCCCAAACCCTAAACCCCAAACCATACTCCCAATACCCTAAACCCCAATCCCCAAACCCTAAACCTTAAGCCCTAAACCCTAAACCCTAAACCCTAGAGCCCAAAACCCTAAACTCGAAACCATAAACCGCAATCCCCAAACCCGAAACCCTAAACACTAAACCCTAAACTGTAGAACCCTAAACTGTAACCCTAAATCCTAAACCACAAACCGTTAACAACAATCCCCAATCCCTAACCCAAAACCCTAAACCATAAACTACAAACCACAAACCATAAACCACAAACCCTAACACTAAACCCTAAACAATAAAGCCCAAACCCCAAACCCTTAACCCTAAACCCTAAACCCTAAATCAAAAACCAAAACTCAAATCCCCAAACCCTAAACCCCAAACCTTAAACCCCAAACCCTAAACCCTAACTCTAACTTTAAACCGCAACCCCAAAACCCTAAACCATAAACCCCAAAACCATAAATGCTAAACCCTAAACCATAAACCCCAAACACAAACACCAAACCCTAAACCCAAATCCTAAACCCTAAACCTCAAAACATAAACCCCAAACTCTAACCCTAAACCCTAAAACCTAAACCCTAAACACCAAAAACCGAACCCTAAACCCCAAACACTAAACCTAAACCCTAAACTTTAAACCCTAAATCCCAAACCATAAATCCCAAACCCTTAACCCCATACATACCCCAAACTCTAAACCCTAAACCACACTCCCTAAACCCTAAACCCCAAACCACAAATCCGAAACCCTAAACCCCAAGCCCTAAACCCAACTTCTAAACCCTAAACCCTAAAGCCCTAAACCCTAAACCCTAAAGCCCTTAACCCTAAACCCCAAACCCTAAACAATAATTGCCAAACCCTTAAACCAAAACCCGAAACCCTAAACAAAAAACCCAAAACACTAAACCCCAAACCTTAACCCAAAACCCCAAACCCCAAAACCTAAACCATATACCCTAAACACCAAACCTCGAAACCATAAATCTTAAACCCTAAAATTGAAACACTAAACCCTAAACCCGAAACCCCAATCCCTAAAACCCTAAACCCAATCCCTAAACCCTAAATCCTAAATCCTACAACATAAACTCCAAACCCTTAATCCAAAACCACAAACCCTAAACCATAAAACACAATTCCTAAAGCCTAAAGCCTATTTCCTAAAGCCCTAAACCCTAAATCCAAAACCCTAAACCCCAAACCCCACACCCTAAACCCTAAACACTAAACGCTTATCTCTAAACCCTAAACCCCAAACCCCAAACCTTTAATCTAAACCCCAAACCCTAAACCCCAAACCATAAACCCCAAACCCTAAACTCTAAACCCTAAACCCTAAACAATAAACCCCAAACTCTTGACCCTAAACTCGAAACCCTAAACACTAAACAAAAACCCAAAACCCAAAACCCCAAACCATAAACCCCAAGCTCTAAACCCCAAACCCTTACCCAAAACCCCAAACCCTAAGCCATAAACTCCAAACCATTAACCCTAATCCCCAAACCCTAAACCCTAAACCCTAAAGCTTAAACCCTAAACCCTAACCTCGAAACCTTAAATCCTAAACCCTAAACCCTAAACCCTAAACCCTAAACCATAAACTTTAAACCCTAAACCATAAACCCCAAACCCCTAAAACCTAAACCCTAAACCCCAAACCCCAAACCCTAAACCCTATACCCTATACCCTAAACCCTAAACCCCTAACCCTAAACCCTGAACCGTAAACCCCAAACCTTAAGCCATAAACCCCAAACCCATAACCCTAAACACTAAACCCTAAACCATAAACTCTAAACCCTCAACCCTAAACACTAATCCGCGTACCCTAAACCCTAAACCCTAAATGCTAAATGCAAAACCCAAAACCCTAAATCCTAAACCCTAAACCCCAAACCCTTAACTCGAAACCCCAAACCCCAAACCCTAAACCCCAAACTCTAAACCCCAAATCATAAACCGCAAACCCTAAACTGCAAACCCTAACCTTAAACCCAAAACCGTCAACCCTAAACACCAAACCCCAAACGCTATACTCTAAACCCTAAATCGTAAACTCGAAACCCTAAACCCAAACCCTAAACCCTAAACCCTAAACCATAAACCACAAACTCTAACGTTAAACCCCAAACCCTATCCCTAAACCCTAAACCCTATCCCCAAATCTTAAATTACAAACACTTAACCATAAACCCCAACCCAAACCTTAAACCCTAAACCCGAAACCCTAAACCCTAAACCCTAAAACCGAAACCATAAACCCCAAACTCTAACCCTAAACCCCAAACCCTAACACCAAACCTTAAACCCCAAACCCCTAACCTTAAAACCCGAACCCTAAACCTCAAACACTAAACCTTCCCTAAACCATAAACCATAAATCCTAAACCATAAGCCCCAAACCATTAACCCCATACATACCCCAAACCCTAAACCCCCAACCACACACCTTATACCCTAAACCCCAAACCCGGAATCTTAAACCTTAAATCCCAAACCCTAAATCCAAAACCTAAACCCTAAACCCTAAAGCCCAAAACACTAAACACTAAACCCTAAAGCCCTAAACCCTAAACCCCAAACCCGAAACAATAATCCCCAAACCCTAAACCCTAAATAAAAAACCCTAAACCCTAAATAAAAAACACTAAACCCCAAACCATAAACCCAAAACCTTAAACCTTAAACCCTAAACTCTAACCTCAAACCCCAAACCCCAAACCCCAAACCCGAAGCCACAAACCCCAAACCCTTAACCTTAGACCCCAAACCCTAAACCCTAAACTCTAAAACTTAAACCCTAAACCCTAAACCCTAAATGCCAAGCCATAAACACTAAATTGTAAACCCTAAATGCTAAACCGAAAACCCCAAACCTCGGAACTCTAAATCTTAAACCCTAAACCCGAAACCCCAAACCCTAACCCCTAAACACTAAATGCTAAACGTCAAACCCTAAACCCTAAACCTTAAATCTTATACCGCAAACACTAAACCCCAAACCATAAACCCTAAAACCAAAACCCTAACCCTAAACCCCAAACCCCAAACCATAACCCATATACCCTAAACCCTAAACCTTAAACCCTTAACCCTAAACATTAAACCCTAAACCCTAAACCATAAACCACAAACTCTAACGTTAAACACCAAACCCTATCCCTAAACCCCAAACCCTATCCCCAAATCTTAAATTACAAACCCTTAACCATAAACCCGAACCCAAACCCTAAACCCTAAACCCTGAACCCTAAAACTGAAACCATAAACCCCAAACTCTAACCCTAAACCCCAAACCCTAACACCAAACCTTAAACCCCAAACCCCTAACCTTAAAACCCGAACCCTAAACCTCAAACACTAAACCATCCCTAAACCGTAAACCATAAATCCTAAACCATAAACCCCAAACCATTAACCCCATACATACCCCAAACCCTAAACCCCAAACCACACACCTTATACCCTAAACCCCAAACCCGGAATCTTAAACCTTAAATCCCAAACCCTAAATCCAAAACCTAAACCCTAAACCCTAAAGCCCAAAACACTAAACCCTAAACCCTAAAGCCCTAAACCCTAAACCCCAAACACGAAACAATAATCCCCAAACCCTAAACCCTAAATAAAAAACCCTAAACCCCAAACCATAAACCCAAAACCTTAAACCCTAAACTCTAACCCCAAACCCCAAACCCGAAGACACAAACCCCAAACCCTTAACCTTAGACCCCAAACCCTAAACCCTAAACTTTAAATCTTAAACCCTAAACCCTAAACCCTAAATGCCAAGCCATAAACCCTCAATTGTAAACCCTAAATGCTAAACCCAAAACCCCAAACCTCGGAACTCTAAATCTTAAACCCTAAACCCGAAACCTGAAACCCTAAACCCTAAACACTAAATGCTAAACGTCAAACCCTAAACCCTAAACCCTTAACCCTAAGCCCTAAACCCTAAACCTAAAACCTTAAATCCTATACCCCAAACCCTAAACCCCAAACCATAAACCCTAAAACCAAAACCTTAACCCTAAACCCCAAACCCCAAACCATAAACCATATACCCTAAACCCTAAACCCTAAACCCTTAACCCTAAACATTAAACCCTAAACCCTAAACCCTAAACCATAAACCCTACATCCTAAACCCGAAACCCTAGACCCTGAACCCTAAACTGCAAACCCTTAACCCCAAACCCCAAACCCTAAACTCTGAACCCAATCCGTAAACACAAACACTAAACCCAAACCCGACCGAAAACCCTAAATCGTAAACCCAAACCTAAACACTAAACCCTAAACCCCAAACCATAAACCCGAAACCCTAACCCTAAACCCGAAACCCAAAACACTAACTCCAAACCCCAGAACCTTAACCATAAACCCCAAACTCTTAACCCTGAACCCCAAACCCTAACCCTAAACCCTAAAACCTAAACCATAAACCCTAAACCCCAAACCCTAAACCATAAACCCTAAACCCCAAACCCTAAACCCCAAACCCTAAACCATAAACCCCAAACCCCAAACCCTAAACCCTTAACACTTAACCCCAAACCCCAAACCCTAATCCCATGACCCCAAACCATATACCATTAACCCTAAACACCAAACACAAATCCATAAACCCTAAACCCGAACACCAAATCCCTTAACCCCAAGCCCCAAACCCCAAACCCAAACCCTATATGCTAAAACCTAAACCCTAACCCAAAACCCTAAAACCTAAACCCCAAACCCTTAACCCTAAACACCAAACACTAAACCTGAAACCCCAAACCATAAACTGCAAACCTGAAACCCTAAACCCTAAACACGAAACCCTAAACCCGAAACCCCAAATCCTAACTCGTAAATGCTAAACCCTAAACCCTAAATGCTAAACACTAAACCCAAAACCTTAAACCCAAACCATAAACCCTAAACCCTAAACCCTAAACCCTAAACCCTTAAACCTAAACACTAAATCCTAAACCCCAAAACCTTAAGCCTAAACCACAAATGCTTAACCCTAAACCCCAAACCCTAAACCATAATCCTTGACCCGAAACCCGAAACGCTGACCCGAAACGCTAAAGCTTAATCCTTAAACCCCAAACCATACACCTCAAACCCTAAACCCAAACCCTAGACCCGAAACCTTAAACACCAAACCCTTACCCCAATCACCAATTCCTAAACCCTAAACCATAAACCCTAAACCATAAACCCTAAACCCTAAACATAAGCCCGATACCCTAAACCCTAAACCCCTAAACCCTACACCCTAAACCCTAAACCATAAACCATAAAGTATAAACTCGATACACTAAACCCTAAACCCTAAAAAGTAAACCCTAAACCCTAAACCCAAACCATAAACCCCAAACCCTAAACCCAAAATCCAAAACCCTAAACCCCAAACCCGAACCCTAAACTTCAAACCCTAGCCATGAACCCCAACCCCTAAACCCTAAACCCTAAACCCTTAACCCTAAACGTTAAACCCTAAACCCTAAACCCTAAACGCTAAAACCTACACTGTAAACCTGAACCCTTAAACGCTAATCCCTAAACCTTAAATCGCAAACCCTTAACCCAAAACCCTAAATCATAAACCATAAACCCGATACGCTAAACCCTAAGCCCTAAACACCAAAACTCTAAACCCTAAACCCTTAACCCCGAACTGTAAACCCCAAAACCTAAACCCTAAACTCTAAACCCAAAACCATAAACCCCAAACCCTAAACCCCAAACTCGAACCCTAAACTTTAAACCCTAGCCATAAACCCCAACCCCTAAACCCTAAACCGTAAATGCTTAACACTAAACTTTAAACCCTAAACCCTAAACCTTAAACCCTAAACCCTAAACCCTAAACGCTAACCCTACATCGTAAACCTGAAACCCTAAACCCTAATCACTAAACCATAAACCCTAAACTCAAAACCCTAACCCTAAACCCCAAACCCCAGACCTTAAACCATAGACCCCAAACCCCAAACCCTAAACCCTAAACCCTAAACATTAAACCCTCAACCTTAAACCCTAAACCCTAAACCCTACATCCTAAACCCGAAACCCTAGACCCTGAACCCTAAACCTCAAACCCTTAACCCAAAACCCAAACCCTAAACTCTGAACCCAATCCATAAACACAAACACTAAACCCAAACCCGAACCGAAAACCCTAAATCGTAAACCCTAACCTAAACCCTACACCTAAACCCCAAACCATAAACCCGAAACCCTAACCCTAAACCCGAAACCCAAAACACTAAGTCCAAACCCCAGAACCTGAACCATAAACCCCAAACTCTTAACCCTGAACCCCAAACCCTAACCCTAATCCCTAAAACCTAAACCATAAACCCTAAACCCCAAACCCTAAACCATAAACCCTAAACCCTAAACCATAAACCATAAACCCCAAACCCCAAACCCTAAACCCTTAACAATTAACCCCAAACCATAAACCCTAATACCTTGACCCCAAACCATATACCCTTAACCCTAAACACCAAACACTAAACCATAAACCCTAAACCCGAAACCCGAATCCCTTAACGCCAAGCCCCAAACCCCAAACCCAAACCCTATACGCTAAAACCTAAACCCTAACCAAAAACCCTAAAAGCTAAACCCCAAACACCAAACCCTAAACCCTAAACCCCAAACTATAAACTGCAAACCATAAACCCTAAACCCTACCCCTAAACCCAAAAGCCTAAACCATAAACCCCAAATCCTAAATCGTAAACGCTAAACCCTAAACCCTAAACGCTAAACAGTAAACCCAAAACCTTAAACACAAACCATAAACCCTAAACCCTAAACCCTAAAACCCTAAACCCTTAAACCTAAACACTAAACCCTAAACCCCAAACCCTTAAGCCTAAACCACAAATGCTTAACCCTAAACCCCAAACCCTAAACCATAATCCCTGCCCCGAAACCCCAAACGCTGACCCGAAATGCTAAAGCTTAATCCATAAACCCCAAACCATACACCTCAAACCCTAAACCCGAACCCTAGACCCGAAACCCTAAACCCCAAACCCTTACCCCAAACACCAATCCTTAAACCCTAAACCTTAAACCCTAAACCCCCAAACCCTACACCCTAAACCCTAAACCATAAACCATAAACCATAAACCCGATACACTAAACTCTAAACCCTAAATAGTAAACCCTAAACCCTAAACCCAAACCCTAAACCCCAAACCCTAAACCCTAAACCCCAAACCCTAAACCCCAAACACGAACCCTAAACTTCAAACCCTAGCCATAAACCCCAACCCCTAAACCCTAAACCCTAAACCCTAAACGCTAAAACCTACATTGTAAACCAGAAACCTTAAACCCTAATCCCTAAACCTTAAATCGGAAACCCTTAACCCAAAACCCTAAATCATAAACCATAAACCCGATACCCTAAACCCTAAGCCCTAAACCATAAATCGTAAACCCTAAACTCTAAACCCAAAACCATAAACCCCAAACCCTAAACCCCAAACCCGAACCCTAAACATTAAACCCTAGCCATAAACCCCAACCCCTAAACCCTAATCCGTAAATGCTTAACCCTAAACATTAAACCCTAAACCCTAAACCTTAAACCCTAAACCCTAAACCCTAAACGCTAACCCTACACTGTAAACCTAAAACCCTAAACCCTAATCCCTAAACCATAAATTGCAAACCCTTAACCCCAAACCCCAAATCCTAAACCCCAATCGATAAAGTGCAAAACTAAACCCCAAACCCTAACCCAAAACCCCAAACCCAAAACACTAAGCCATAGACCACAAACCCTTTATGCCAAACCGCAAACCCTAAAACCAAAACCTAACACCAAATCCTAAACCCTAAACACTAAACCAAAAATACTAACCCCTAACCCCAAACCCTTAACCCTAAACCCCAAACCCTATCCCTAAACCCTAAACACTAACTCTAAACCCCAAACCCAAAACCCAAAACACTAAAACCTAAACCCTAAACCTTAAAACCTATGCCCTAAACCCAAGCCTCAAACCCAAAACCTGAAACCCTACCCTTAACCCCAAACCCTAAAACCCCAAACCTTAAAACCTAAACCCAAAACCCAAACCCTAAACCCAAAACCCTAAACCCTAACCCCTAAAACCTAAACCATAAGCCCCAAACCCTAAACCATCGACACTAAATCGAAAAACCCTAAACCTAAAACCGAAATCCTAAATCCTAAACGATAAACCCCAAACTCCAAACCCTAAACCCTTAACCACTAACCCCAAACCCTAAACCCTAAACCCTAAACTCTAAACCATAAACTGTAAACCGTAAACCCTAAATGAAAAACCCGAAACCCGAAACCCTAAACCCTAAACCCTAAAGTCTAAACCGCAAACACCAAACGCTAAACCATAAACCCCAAACCATAAACCGTAAACCTTAAACCCCCAACCCTAACCCAAAACCCAAAACCATAAACCATAAAACCCAAACCCTAAATCGTTAACCCTAAACCCTAAACCCTAAACCCTAAACCCTAAACCCTACACCAAAGCCATAACCCTAAACCACAAACCTTAAACCGTAAACCCCAAACCCTAAAGCAGAAACCAAAAACAACAAACCTTAAACCTGAAACCCTAACCCTAAACCCAAAACCTTGAACCCTTATCCCTAAACCCCAAACTCTAAACTGTAAACACTAAACCCTAAAGCCTAAATCGTAAACCCTAGACCCTAAACCCCAAACCGTAATCTCCAAACCTTAAACCTTAAACTCTAAACCGTAAATCCTAAACCCTAAACCCTAAACCCCAAACCATTAACCCTAAATCCTTAACCCTAAATCCAAAACCCTGAACTCTAAACCCTAAACCCTAAAGATTAGACTCCAAACCCTAAACCTTAAATCCTAAACCATAAACACAAATCTTTAACCCCAAACACCAAACCATAATCCCTAAACCCTAAACCCTAAACCCTAAACCCTAAATCGTAAACCCTAAACCCTAAATACTAAACTATAAACCCCAAACCCCAAACCCTAAATCCCATACCATACTCCCTACACCGTAAACACCAAACTCCAAACCCTAAACCCTAAACCACAAACCCTAAACCCAAACCCTAAACCCTAAAACCTAAAGCCCTAAACCCGAATCCCGAAACTCGAAAACTTAAACCTTAAATCGTAAACCGTCAAACCCTATACCCTAAACCATAAACCCCAATCGCCAAACCCTTAACCCTAACCCCAAACGCTAAACCCCAAACCCCAAACCATAGACCCTAAACCCTAACCCTAAACCCTAAACCCAAAACCCTAAACAACAAACCCAAAACCCTTAACCCAAAAACCTTAACCCTAAACCCTAAACCCTACACCAAAAATCCAAAACCCAAAACCCTAAACCCAAAACCATAAACCCTAAACCCTAAACCCTCAACCCTAAACCCTAACCCCAAACCCCTAACCCCAAACCCTAAGCCATAAACCCTAATCCCTTAACTTCAAACCCTAAAGCCTAAACCCCAAACCCTAAACCTTAAACCCTAAACCATGAACCCTAAACCCTAAATCCTAAAAACTAAACCCTGAACCACAAACCCTAAACGGTGAACCCTAAACCCTAAACCCCAAACCTTAATCCAAAATCCTAAACCCTGAACCCCAAACCCTAAGCCATAAACACCAAACCCCTACCCCAAACCCCAAACCCTAAACCCTAAACCAAAACCATAATCACTGAACCATGAACCCTAAACCCTAAACCCTAAGCCCTAAACCCTAAATCATAAACCCTAAACCCTAAACCCTTAACCCTAAACCCTAAACCCCAAACCCTATGCCATAAACCCTTAACCCCAATCCCCAAATCCTTAACCCCAAACCCTAAACCCTAAACCCTAAACCCCAAACCATAAACCCCAAACCCTAAACCCTAAACCCTAAACCCCCAAACCCTATCCATAACCCCAAACCCCAAACCCTAAACCTTTAACCCCAACTGCAAACCATAAACCCTAAACGGTAAACGCTAAACCATAAACCCTAACCCCAAACCCTAACCCTAAACCCCGAACCATAGCCCTAAACCCCAAACCCCAGACCCTTAACCCTAATTCGTAAACCTTGAACCCTAAACGCTAAACCTTAAACCCTAAACCATAAACTCTAAACAATAAATCCGAAACCCGAAACCCTAAACCCCGAATCCCTAAACACTAAATCAGAAACCATAGACCCTAAACCATAAACCGTAAACCGTAAACCCTTAACCCCAAACCCTAAACCCTAACTCCAAACCCCAAATCCTAACCCTAAACCCCAAACTCCAAATGCTAAACCATAAACCCCAATCCCTTAACCCCACACCCCAAACACTAAACCCTAAATCGTAAACCATAAACACCAAACCTTTAATCCTAAACACTAAACCACAATCCCTAAACCCTAAACCCCCAACCCCAAAACCTAAACCTAAACTCGAAACCATAAACCCAAACCCTAAACCAAAACCCTAGACCCTAAACCCCAAACCATAATCCCTACACCCTAAACCTTAAACCCTAAGCCTTAAACCCCAAACCCTAAACCCTAAACCATAAACCCTATAACCTAAATTCTAAACCCTAAACCCCAAACCATAAATAGCAAACCCTAAAGCCCAAACCCTAACCCTAAACCCAAAAAATTCAAAACCATAAACCATAAACCCCAAACCGTTAACACCAAACCCCAAACCCTAAACCCCAAACACTAAACCCTAAACCCAAACCCTAAACCCTTCACCCTAAACCCCAAACCCTAAACCCTAAACCCTAAATCCAAAACCCTAAACCCAAACCCTAAACCCTAAACATAAACCATAAACCCTAAACACTAAAACCTAACCCTAACCCCCAAACCCTAATCCTAAACTCCAAACCCCATACCCTTAACCCTAATCCGTAAACCTTGAACCCCAAACCATAAACCTTAAACCTTAAACCCTAAGCCCTAAACCCTAAAAACTAAACCTTAAACCCGAAAACCAAAACCCTAAACCCCGAAACCCTAAACCCTAAACCCTAAACCCTAGACCCAAAACCCTAAACCCTTAACCCTTAACCCCAAACCCCAAACCCTAAACCCTAAGCCCTAAACTCTAAACCCTAAACCCTAAACCACAAACCCTAAACCCCAAACCATAAACCCCAAACCCTAACTCCAAAGCCCAAATCCTAACCCTAAACCCTAAACCCTAATCCCTAAGCCATAAACCCAAAACCCTTAACCTCAAACCCTAAACCCTAAATCGTAAACACCAAACCCTAAACCCAAAATCCTAAACCATAAACACCAAACCTTTAACCCCAAACTCCAAAGCCTAAACCTCAAACCCCAAACCATGATCCCTAAACCCTGGACCCCAAACCCCAAAACCTAAACCCTAAACCCCAAACCTTAAACCAAAACCGTAAACCTTAAACCCTATACACTAAACCCCAAACCCTAAACCCTAAATCCTAAGCCCTAAACCCCAAACTCTAACCCCAAAACCTAAACCCTAAACCCTAAAGCCTAAAGACTAAACCCTAAAACCCTAAACCCAAAACCCTAAACAAGAAATACCAAACCCATAACCCCAAACCCTAAACCCTAAACCAAAAACACAAAACAAAAAACCCTAAACCCAAAACCCTAAACCCCAAACTATAAACCTCAAACCCTAAACCCTAAACCAAAATCCATAAACCCTAAACCCAAACCCCAAACCCTAAGCCATAAACCCCAAACCCTTAACACCAAACCCTAAACCCTAAACCCATAACAACAACTGCAAATCCTAAACCCTATATGGAAAATGCTAAACCATAAACCCTAAACCCAAAACCCTAAACCCGAAACCCTAAACCCTAAACCATAAACCACAGACCCTAAACCCGAACCCTAACCTTAAACCCCAAACCGAAAACCCTAAACCATAAACCCCAAAACCTTAACACCAAACCCCAAAACCTAAACCCTAAACACTAAACCCTAAACCCTAAACCCAAACCCTAAACCATAAACCTCAAAACCTTAACACCAATCCCCAAAACCTAAACCCTATACCCTAAACCCAAAACCCTAAACCATAAACCTTAAACCCCAAACTCTAACCCTAAACCCCAAACCCTAACCTTAAACCCTAACCCTAAACCTTAAACCACAATCCCCTAACCTTAAACCCCAACCCCTTAACCCTAAACCTCAAACTCTAACCCTAAACCCCAAACCCCAAACCTTAAACCATAAACCCCATACCCTTAACCCCAAACACCAAACCCCAATCCCTAAACTCCAAACCTCAAACCCCAAACATTAAACAATAAATGCCAAACCCGTAACCCCATACCCCAAACCATACTCCTTACACCCTGAACCCCAAACTCAAAACCCTAAATCCTAAACCCTAAACCCCAAACCCTAAACTCAAACCCTAAACCCTAAATCCTAAACCATAAACCCTAAACCCTTAACACCATACCCCAAACCATACTCCCTACAACCTAAACCCCAAACTCCAAATCCTAAACCCCAAACCCCAAACCCTAAACCCAAGCTCCTAAACCCCTAAACCCTAAACCCTAAACCCCAAACTCTAAATAATAAACCCCGAACCCTTAACCCCAAACCTTATACCCTAAACCCTAAACAAAAAACCTAAAACCCCAATCCCCAAACCATAAACCCCAAACACTACCCCAAAATCCCAAACCGCAACCCTTATCTCTAAACCCCAAACCCCAGACCCTTAACCCTAATTCGTAAACCTTGAACCCTAAACCCTAACCCCTAAACCCTAAACCAAAAACCCGAAACACAAAACCCTTAAACCCTAAACCCTAAACCTTCGACTCCAAACCCCAAACCCTTAACCCTAAACCCTAAACCCTAACTCCAAACCCCAAATCCTAACCCTAAACCCCAAACCCCAAACCCTAAACAATAAACCTCAGTCTCTTAACCCCAAACGCTAAACCCTAAACCCTAAATCATAAGCCATAAACACGAAATCTTTGATCCTAAACCCCAAACCATAATTCCTAAACCCTAAACCCCAAACCCCAAACCCTAAACCCTAAACCACAAACCATAAACCCAAACCATAAATCGTAAGCCCTAAACCCTAACCCATATACCCTAAACCCAAACTCCAAACCCCAAATCCTAACTTTAAACCCCAAACCCCAAACCATAAACACGAAACACATAACCTTAAACCCGAAACCCTAAACCTTAAACCCTAAACTCCAAACCCTAGACCCTAAATCCTAAACCATAAACACCAAACCATAATCCCTAAACCCAAGAACCCAAACCCTAAACCCTAAACCCCAAACCCTAAACCCAAACCCTAAACCCTAAATCCTAAACCATAAACCCCAAACACCAAACCCTAAACCCTAAACCCCAAACCATACTCCGTATATCCTAAACCCCAAACCTTAAACCCTAAACACTAAAGCCCTAAACCTGCAACCCCAAACCACAAACGCTAAACCCTAAACCCTAAACTCTAAACACTAAACTTTAAAACCCTAAACCCTAACACTAAATCCTAAACCCTAAACCGTTAAGCCTAATCCCAAAACCCTAAACCCCAAACTAGAAACCCCAAACCCTAAACCCGAAACCCTAACCCCGAACCCTAAACAATAAACCATAAACCCCAAAGCCTTAACTCTAAACCCTAAACCCGAAATCCTAAACCGTAAACCCTCCACCCTAAATGCTAAACCCTAAACCCCAAACCATAAATCCTAAACCCTTAACCCCTAACCCCAAACCCTAAACTGTAAACCCCAAACCCCAAACCCAAACCCTATACCCTTAACCCCAACCGTAAACCGTAAACCCTAAACCCTAATCGGTAAACGGTAAACCATAAATCCCAAACCCCAAACCCTTAACGCACCCTAGAACCCATACCCTAAACCTTAAACGCCAAACCCAAACACTAAACCCCAAACCCTAAACCCTACACCCTGAACCTTAAACCCTAAACCATAAACCCCAAACCTCGAAACCCTAAACCCTAAACCCTAAACACCAAACCCCAAACTCCAAACTCTAAACCCTAAACCCCAAACCCTAAACCCAAACCCTAAACCCTAAATACTAAATCCTAAACCCCAAACCCCAAACCCCAAACCACACTCCCTATACCCTAAACCCCAATCCGCAAATCCCAAACCCTAAACCCCAAATCCCAAACCATACTCCTTATACCCTAAACCGCAATCCGTAAATCCCAAACCCTAAACCCCAAACCCTAAACCCCAAACACTAAACCCTAAAATGTAAAACCCTAAACCCTAACCTTAAATCCTAAACCACAAACAGTTAAGCCCAATCCCCAATCCCTAACCTAAAACCCTAAACCCCAAACCCCAAAACCCAAACCATAAACCACAAATCCTAAGCCCCAAACCCTAACCATAAACCCTAAACCATAAAGCCCAAACCCCAAACCCTAAACCCTAAATTGTAAACCAAAAATAAAAACTCAAATCCCAAACCCTAAACCCCAAACCTTAAACCATAAACCCAAAACCCCAACCCTAAACTTAAACCGCAAACCCAAAACCCTAAACCATAAACCCCAAAACCATAAACGCTAAACCCAAAACCCGAAACCCCAAACACAAACACCAATCCCTAAACCCTAAACCCTAAACCCCATACCCTAAACCCCAATCACTAATCCCAAACCCTAAACCTTAAACCCTAAACCCTAAACCATAAACCCCAAACCCTTAACCCCATACATACCCCAAACCCTAAACCCCAAACCATACTCCCTAAACTCTAAACCCCAAACCCCAAATCCTAAACCCTAAACCCCAAGCCCTAAACCCAAATCCTAAACCCTAAACCCCAAAACCTAAACAATAATCGCTAAACCCTTAACCCCAAACCCTTAACCCTAAGCCCTAAACAAAAAACCCTAAACCCTAACCCTAAACACGAAACTCTAAACCTTAAACCCTAAACCCTGAACCCTAAACCCTAAATGCCAAATGCTAAACTCTAAACCCTAAACTCTAAACCCTAAACCCTAAATCATAAGCCATAAACACCAAATCTTTGATCCCAAACCCCAAACAATAATCCCTAAACCCTAAACCCCAAACCATAAACCCTAAACTCTAAACCCCAAAACCCAAAACCCTAAACCCAAACCCCAAACCCAAAACCCAAACCCTAAACCGTAAGCCCTAAACCCTAACCCATATATCTTAACCCCTAAACCCAAACTCCAAACCTCAAATCCTAACTCTAACGCCAAACCCCAAACCCTAAACCTTAAACCCCAGATCCTTAACCCCAAACCCTAAACCCTAAATCCTACCTTAAACCCTATACTCAAAACCCTATACCCTAAATCCTAAACCACAAACACCAAACCATAATCCCTAAACCCTAGAACCCAAGCCCTAAACCTCGAATCCCTAAACCCTAAACCCCAAACACTAAATCCTAAACACTAAACTCCAAACCCTAAACCCAAACCCTAAACCCTAAATCATAAACCATAAACCCCAAACCCCAAACCCATCACCCTAAACCCCAAACCCTAAACCCCAAAACTTAAACCCTAAATCCATACCCTAAACCCTAAAGCCCTAAAGCCGTAACCCTAAACGCTAAACCCAAAACGCTAAACCCAAAACTGTAAAACCCTAAATCCTAAACCCCAAACCGTTAAGCGCAATCCCCAAACCCTAACCCAAAACCCTAAACCCCGAACCATAAACCCCAAACTATAAACCATAAACCTTAAACGCCAAACCCTAACCCTGAACCCTAAACAATAAAACTTGAACTGCAAACCCTTAACTCCAAACCCTAAACCCTAAATCCTAAACCGTAAACCCTACACCCTAAATGCTAAACCGTAAACCCAAAACCATAAATCCTAAACCCTTAACCCTTAATCCTTAACCCCAAACCCTAAACCGTAAACTGTAAACCCCAAACCCTAAACCCCAAACCTTAAACCCCAAACCCTAACAATAAACCCCAAACCCAAAACCCAAACCCTAAACCCTTAACCCCAACCGTAAAACCTAAACCCTAAACCCTAATCGGTAAATGCTAAACCATAAACCCCAAACCCTTAACCCTAAACCCTAGAACCCAAAACCTAAACCCTAAACCCTAAACCCCAAACCTTAAACCCTAAACCGTGAACCTTACACCCTAAACACTAAACGTCGAAACCCTAAACCCTAAAACCCAAACCCTAAACCCTAAACCCTGAATCCTAAACCCAAAACCCTAAACCCAAACCCAAACCCTAAATCCTAAACAATAATCCCCAAACCCTTAACCCCAAACCCTAAACCCCAAACCATACTCCCAATACCCTAAACCCCAATCCCCAAACCCTAAACCCTAAACCCTAGAGCCCAAAACCCTAAACTCGAAACCATAAACCGCAATCCCCAAACCCTACACCCTAAACACTAAACCCTAAATTGTAAAACCCTAAACTGTAACCCTAAATCCTAAACCACAAACCGTTAACAACAATCCCCAATCCCTAACCCAAAACCCTAAACCATAAACTACAAACCACAAACCATAAACCACAAACCCCAAACCCTAAACCCTAAACAATAAAGCCCAAACCCCAAACCCTTAACCCCATACCCTAAACCCTAAACCAAAAACCAAAACTCAAATCCCCAAACCCTAAACCCCAAACCTTAAACCACAAAACACCAAACCCTAAACCCTAAACCATAAACCCCAAAATCCCAAATCCCAAACTCCAAACCCTAAACTCCAAACATAAACCCCAAAACCTAACCCTAAATCCTAAACCCTTAACCTCAAAACATAAACCCTAAACCCCAATACCTAAACCCTAAACCCTAAACCCTAAACCCTTAACCCCAAACACCAAAAACCAAACCCTAAACCCCAAACACTAAACCCAAACCCTAAACTTTAAACCCTAAATCCCAATCCATAAATCCCAAACCCTTAACCCCATACATACCCCAAACTCTAAACCCTAAACCATACTCCCTAAACCCTAAACCCCAAACCCCAAATCCTAAACCCTAAACCCCAAGCCCTAAACCCAACTTCTAAACCCTAAACCCTAAAGCCCTAAACCCTAAACCCCAAACCCTAAACAATAATTGCCAAACCCTTAAACCAAAACCCGAAACCCTAAACAAAAAACCCAAAACCCTAAACCCCAAACCCCAAAACCTAAACCCTATACCCTAAACACCAAACCTCGAAACCATAAATCTTAAACCCTAAAATTGAAACAATAAACCCTAAACCCGAAAACCCAACCCCTAAAACCCTAAACCCAATCCCTAAACCCTAAATCCTAAATCCTACAACATAAACCCCAAACCCTTAATCCAAAACCACAAACCCTAAACCATAAAACACAATCCCTAAAGTCGAAAGCCTATTTCCAAAAGCCCTAAACCCTAAATCCAAAACCCTAAACCCCAAACCCTAAACCCTAAACCCTAAACCCTAAACCCTAAACTCTAAACCCTAAACCCAAAACCCAAAACCCTAAATCTAAACCCCAAACCCTAAACCCCAAACCATAAACCCCAAACCCTAAACCCTAAACCCTAAACCTTAAACCATAAACCCCAAACCCTAAACCCTAAACCCCAAACCCTAAACCCAAAACAAAAACCCAAAACCCTAAACCCCAAACCATAAACCCCAAGCTCTAAACCATAAACCCTAACCCAAAACCCCAAACCCTAAGCCATAAACTCCAAACCATTAACCCTAATCCCCAAACCCTAAACCCTAAACCCTAAAGCCTAAACCCTAAACCCTAAACTCGAAACCTTAAACCCAAAACCATAAACCATAAACCCTAAACCATAAACCATAAACCTTAAACCCTAAACAATAAAACCTACACCCCAAAACCTAAACCCTAAACCCAAAACCCTAAACCCAAAACCCCAAACCCTAAACCCTAAACCCTAAACCCTGTACTCTAAACCCTAAACCCCAAACCCCTAACCCTCAACCCTAAACCGTAAACCCCAAACCTTAAGCCATAAACCCCAAACCCATAACCCTAAACACTAAACCCTAAACCCTAAACTCTAAACCCTAAACCCTAAACACTATTCCGCGTACCCTAAACCCAAAACCCTAAATGCTAAATGCAAAACCCAAAACCCTAAATCCTAAACCCTAAACCCCAAACCCTTAACTCGAAACCCCAAACCCCAAACCCTAAACCCCAAACTCTAAACCCCAAAACATAAACCGCAAACCCTAAAACGCAAACCCTAACCTTAAACCCAAAACTGTCAACCCTAAACACCAAACCCGTAACACCAAACCCCAAACGCTAAACTCTAAACCCTAAATCGTAAACTCGAAACCCTAAACCCAAACCCTAAACCCTAAACCCTAAACCATAAACCACAAACTCTAACGTTAAACCCCAAACCTTATCCCTAAACCCCAAACCCTATCCCCAAATATTAAATTACAAACACTTAACCATAAACCCCAAACCCCAAACCCAAACCGTAAACCCTAAACCCTAAACCCTGAACCCTAAAACCGAAACCATAAACCCTAAACTCTAACCCTAAACCCCAAATCCTAACACCAAACCTTAAACCCCAAACCCCTAACCTTAAAACCCGAACCCTAAACCTCAAACACTAAACCTTCCCTAAACCTTAAACCATAAATCCTAAACCATAAACCCCAAACCATTAACCCCATACATACCCCAAATCCTAAACCCCAAACCACACAACTTATACCCTAAACCCCAAACCCAGAATCTTAAAACTTAAATCCCAAATCCTAAATCCAAAGCCTAAACCCTAAACCCTAAAGCCCAAAACACTAAACCCTAAACCCTAAAGCCCTAAACCCTAAACCCCAAACCCGAAACAATAATCCCCAAACCCTTAACTGCAAACCCTAAACCCTAAATAAAAAACCCTAAACCCTAAACCCCAAACCATAAACCCAAAACCTTAAACCCTAAACTCTAACCACAAACCCCAAACCCCAAACTCGAAGCCACAAACCCCAAACCCTTAACCTTAGACCCCAAACCCTAAACCCTAAACTCCAAACCTTAAACCCTAAACCCTAAACCCTAAATGCCAAGCCATAAACACTAAATTGTAAACCCTAAATGCTAAACCCAAAACCCCAAACCTCGGAACTCTAAATCTTAAACCCTAAACCCCAAACCCCAAACCCTAAATGCTAAACGTCAAACCCTAAACCCAAAACCCTTAACCCTAAACATTAAACCCTAAACCCTAAACCCTAAACCCTAAACCCTACATCCTAAACCCGAAACCCTAGACCCTGAACCCTAAATCGTAAACCGAAACCTTAAACCCTAAACCCTAAACCCTAAACCATAAACCCAAAACCCTAACCCTAAACCCGAAACCCAAAACACTAACTCCAAACCCCAGAACCTTAACCATAAACCCCAAACTCTTAACCCTGAACCCCAAACCCTAACCCTAAACCCCAAAACCTAAACCCTAAACCATAAACCCCAAACCCCAAACCCTAAACCCCAAACCCTAAACCATAAACCCCAAATCCCAAACCCTAAACCCTTAACACTTAACCCCAAACCCCAAACCCTAATCCCAAGACCCCAAACCATATACCCTTAACCCTAAACATCAAACACTAAACCATAAACCCTAAACCCGAAACCCGAATCCCTTAACCCCAAGCCCCAAACCCCAAACCCAAACCCTATATGCTAAAACCTAAACCCTAACCCAAAACCCTTAAACCTAAACCCCAAACGCTTAACCCCAAACACCAAACACTAAACCCTAAACCCCAAACCATAAACTGCAAACCTTAAACCCTAAACCCTAACCCTAAACCCAAAAGCCTAAACCATAAACCCCAAATCCTAAATCGTAAACGCTAAACCCTAAACCCTAAACGCTAAACACTAAACCCAAAACCTTAAACCCAAACCATAAACCCTAAACCCTAAACCCTAAACCCTAAACCCTTAAACCTAAACACTAAACCCTAAACCCCAAACCCTTAAGCCTAAACCACAAATGCTTAACCCTAAACCCCAAACCCTAAACCATAATCCCTGCCCCGAAACCCCAAACCCTAAACCCTAAAAAGTAAACCCTAAACCCTAAAAAGTAAACCCTAAACCCTAAACCGAAACCATAAACCTCAAACCCTAAACCCTAAATCCCAAACCCTAAACCCCAAACCCGAACCCTAAACTTCAAACCCTAGCCATAAACCCCATCCCCTAAACCCTAAACCCTTAACCATAAACGTTAAACCCTAAACCCTAAACCCTAAACGCTAAAATCTACAATGTAAACCTGAACCCTTAAACCCTAATCCCTAAACCTTAAATCGCAAACCCTTAACCCAAAACCCTAAATCATAAACCATAAACACGATACCCTAAACCCTAAGCCCTAAACACCAAAACCATAAACCATAAATCGTAAACCCTAAACTCTAAACCCTAAACCCTTAACCCCAAACTGTAAACTTCAAAACCTAAACCCTAAACTCTAAACCCAAAACCATAAACCCCAAACACTAAACCCTAAACCCGAACCCTAAACTTTAAACCCTAGCCATAAACCCCAACCCCTAAACCCTAAACCGTAAATGCTTAACCCTAAACTTTAAACCCTAAACCCTAAACCTTAAACCCTAAACCCTAAACCCTAAACCCTAAACGCTAACCCTACACCGTAAACCTGAAACCCTAAACCCTAATCCCTAAACCATAAACCCTAAACCCAAAACCCTAACCCTAAACCCCAAACCCCAAACCATAAAACATATACCCTACACCCTAAACCCTAAACCCTTAACCCTAAACATTAAACCCTAAACCCCAAACCCTAAACCCTAAACCCTAAACCCTAAACCCTAAACCCTAAACCCTACATCCTAAACCCGAAACCCTAGACCCTGAACCCTAAACCGCAAACCCTTAACCCCAAACCCCAAACCCTAAACTCTGAACCCAATCCATAAACACAAACACTAAACCCAAACCCGAACCGAAAACCCTAAATCGTAAACCCAAACCTAAACCCTACACCCTAAACCCCAAACCATAATCCCGAAACCCTAACCCTAAACCCGAAACCCAAAATACTAACTCCAAACCCCAGAACCTTAACCATAAACCCCAAACTCTTAACCCTGAACCCCAAACCCTAACCCTAAACCCTAAAACCTAAACCATAAACCCTAAACCCTAAACCCTAAACCATAATCCCTAAACCCTAAACCCTAAATCCCAAACCCCAAACCATAAACCCCAAACCCCAAACCCTAAACCCATTAACACTTAACCCTAAACCCGAAACCCTAATCCCTTGACCCCAAACCATATACCCTTAACCCTAAACACCAAACACTAAACCATAAACCCTAAACCCGAAATCCGAATCCCTTAACCCCAAGCCCTAAACCCCAAACCCAAACCCTATATGCTAAAACCTAAACCCTAACCAAAAACCCTAAAAGCTAAACCCCAAACCCTTAACCCTAAACACCAAACCCTAAACCCTAAACCCCAAACTATAAACTGCAAACCTTAAACCCTAAACCCTAACCCTAAACCCAAAAGCCTAAACCATAAACCCCAAATCCTAAATTGTAAACACTAAACCCTAAACCCTAAACGCTAAACAGTAAACCCAAAACCTTAAACCCAAACCATAAACCATAAACCCTAAACCCTAAACCCTTAAACCTAAACACTAAACCCAAACCCTAGACCCGAAACCCTAAACCCCAAACCCTTACCCCAAACACCAATCCTTAAACCCTAAACCTTAAACCCTAAACCCTAAACTATAAGCCCTAAACCCTAAAACCCTAAACCCTTAAACCTAAACACTAAACCCAAACCCTAGACCCGAAACCCTAAACCCCAAACCCTTACCCCAAACACCAATCCTTAAACCCTAAACCTTAAACCCTAAACCCTAAACTATAAGCCCGATACCCTAAACCCTAAGCCCCCAAACCCTACACCCTAAACCCTAAACCATTAACCATAAAACCGATACACTAAACTCCAAACCCTAAAAAGTAAACCCTAAACCCTAAACCCAAACCCTAAACCCCAAACCCTAAACCCTAAACCCCAAACCCTATACCCCAAACCCGAACCCTAAATTCAAACCCTAGCCATAAACCCCAACCCCTAAACCCTAAACCCTAAACCCTAAACGCTAAAACCTACACTGTAAACCTGAAACCTTAAACCCTAATCCCTAAACCTTAAATCGCAAACCCTTAACCCAAAACCCTAAATCATAAACCATAAACCCGATACCCTAAACACCAAAACCCTAAACCGTAAATCGTAAACCCTAAACCCTTAACCCCAAACTATAAACCCCAAAACCAAAACCCTAAACTCTAAACCCAAAACCATAAACCCCAAACCCTAAACCCCAAACCCGAACCCTAAACTTTAAACCCTAGCCATAAACCCCAACCCCTAAACCCTAAACCGTAAATGCTTAACCCTAAACATTAAACCCTAAACCCTAAACCTTAAACCCTAAACCCTAAACCCTAAACGCTAACCCTACACCGTAAACCTGAAACCCTAAACCCTAATCCCTAAACCATAAATTGCAAACCCTTAACCTCAAACCCCAAATCCTAAACCCCAATCGATAAAGTGCAAAACTAAACCCCAAACCCTAACCCAAAACCCCAAACCCAAAACACTAAACCATAGACCACAAACCCTTTATGCCAAACCCCAAACCCTAACACCAAACCCTAAACCCTAAACACTAAACCAAAAATACTAACCCCAAACCCCAAACCCTTAACCCTAAACCCCAAACCCTATCCCTAAACCCTAAACACTAACCCTAAACCCCAAACCCAAAACCCAAAACACTAAAACATAAACCCTAAACCTTAAAACCTATGCCCTAAACCCAAGCCTCAAACCCAAAACCTGAAACCCTACCCTTAACCTCAAACCCTAAAACCCCAAACTTTAAAACCTAACCCCTAAACCCAAACCCCAAACCAAAAACCCTAAACCCTAACCCCTAAAACCTAAACCATAAGCCCCAAACCCTAAACCATAGACACTAGATCGAAAAACCCTAAACCTCAAACCAAAACCCCAAATCCTAAACGATAAACCCCAAACTCCAAACCCTAAATCCTTAACCCCTAACCCCAAACCCTAAACCCTAAACCCTAAACTCTAAACCATAAACCGTAAACCGTAAACCCTAAATGAAAAACCCGAAACCCGAAACCCTAAACCCTAAAATCTAAACCGCAAACACCAAACGCTAAATAAACCCCAAACCTTAAACCGTAAACCTTAAACCCCCAACCCTAACCCAAAACCCATAACCCTAAACCATAAAACCCAAACCATAAACCCCAAACCTCAACCCTAAACCCCAAACCCTTACTCTAAACCCCAAACACCAAACTTAAAGCCATTAACCCCAAACCCTTAACCTTAAACCCCTAAAGCCTAATCCCTAAACCTTAAACCCGAAACCCTAAACCCTAAACCATTAACCGTAAACCCAAAACCCTAAAACCTGAAACCTTAAACCTTAAACCCTATACCCTAAACCCAAAACAATAAACCTCAAACCCTAAACCCCAAACCCTAACTTTGACCAAAAGCCTTATTGTTGACTTTTCTGTAATGTGTTGACTTTTTAAATGTGTGAGTGCCTGAATGTGTTTGTAATTGTCAAGAGCCAGAGGAAAAGTGCCATAGGAACCCTAACCCTAACCCTAGGGACTAAACAGAAAGAAAAACTGTGTTTTTAGCCTCTTTTCTTTATTGAGTTGAACAGTGTTGGAAAGCCCTTTTTGACCCTAGAAAAGTATCCTAGGACAGTCTAGAGATACCCTAGGACTTGGCTAAGGGAGCCAAACCTCAAGAAAAGTCCCAAATGGACACATTTTCTCAAGTATAAATTCAGGACTACAAAGATAGAAATGAAAAATTGCAATTAAAGCCCTCTAGCTTACTTAAAGCCCAAGAAAGTCAAATTTAACCATCCAAAGACACACTAAACTATCCTACCAAGTGTCAGCCACGAAGCTTGATGAAGAATTCATATAATTATACAAGTTATATATTTTTAAAAGGGAGATAAATAGTAAATTTATGTCAATTTAATCCCTTTTAATGCTACCCATGGACTTGTAACCTAAATTACCATTTATAGAGTGAATTAAATATCCAATTAGGGTAATTTCAACAGCCAGCAACTTAGGGAAACTGAATGCAAGGATAAAATAACCCGAATTTAGAGTTAGACCTCAAAACTTATCACTTTATGACTCAACCAAGTGACCACTAAACCCTTACTCACTAATACACCTAAGCAAACCCTACCCGAAGCCTAAGCAGCCACTAACCCACCCAAACAGTCCCTAAGACCTGCCACCACACCTTAATTAGGTGTCTTAACGGCAATTCATAAGCTCCAGCAGCTGAACACCTCACCCCACTCATCATTTTAGCCTCACATGCCTTAAGTGCCTTATAAGAGAGTGAAACCGAGAGAGAGAGGCATACCAGCAAGAAAACTGAGAAAGAGAGCTGAGAGCAAGTGAAGTTAAGGTTTAGGAAGAAGGCTGAAGCAGTAGAGGAGCTGGAGATTCGAAGGTGGCAGCTGGCAGTGGAGAAAGAAGCAGAAACTTACACACACACTTACACACTCAAGGTTGCAATTTTTCACCAAGCTTACCCGAGCAACTCCGGAGCCTGAATCTGTGTTCTTCCTCTGAAAACTCAAGGTAACGTAGGGTTACCCTTCCTTCTTCACGCAGGTGGTGGTATGAGCCTTTATCTATGGTGGTGGTATGAGCCTCTATGACCCTTCTTCTCGCTGTTGCCACAGAAAGCTCTGTTTTGGGCACTAATGCTTTTAGAGGGCATAACTTCTTCATCTCTTAACCAAATTAAGTGTGTGAGTAGTCAAAAGAAAGCTAAGAAGATGAATTATAAAACCACTAAAATACAAGTGTCATCAGAGGTTGCCGTACAGGGGTTTAGAGCCTCGAAAACATACTAAAATTTACTGAAAATTTTGTTTCTGGTGTAAAGTGTGTATTTGTTATATTCTGCATATCTTGATAGCCCGGGTTTTAAACTGAATTAGGATGAGTTAGCAATTGGTATTAGGTTTTGAAGGTGTTGGAAATTTACTTTAATCATTCACGAAAGCCCCTAGTTCAGTGGTAGGAATCTCTAGTTAAAAGCTGAAAAATTGACATTGCTATGTTGCTTTCTTTTTGAATTTCTTCTAGTTGCTGAATTTGCCGTCATTTGATGCCTACTACTGTCAAGCTGGAAGATGTTAGCTAATAGCCATGAATAGCTATGAGGGCACTAAATTATGGTATGAACTTGGTCATAGTAGTTTTATATTTAAATGAAAGGAGTGTGAATTTGTGAACGCTAATTATGTTAGAGATTTCTGGTATACCTTGTGAACCTATTGTTACTGCTGTTAGTGTCTCCCATATATTTTTGAGAAGTTCCACAGTGGCTAAAAGTTCTGATTTTACTTATAAAAATCCTAATTTTCAGTTAAAGTATCCATGTCGTGAAGATAGGTCATTTCCATGGCTATGTTGAACTCTGCCTGTTGAATCTGAATTGTGAGTCGTATGATGGTATTGAAATATGCTTTTGAAACTCTCTTAGACCTTCTACCATTACAAAAATGCTGAGAATTCCTTTAAGTTTGTTAAAACACCTTGGTTGGTAGAATTGGTAAGTAGAGGCACAAAGGGTAGAAAGTTAGAGGTCAACAGTTCTATTTGAGGGAAAAGGGACAATTGGATGAGTCCTAAGTCTAGGTTGTGGTGTTTAAGTCATGAGGCATGAGGGAGTAACAAAATGGATGAGGTAAAGACACTGTCTAAGCAAAAGAAACACAGGTTAGGCTTGTAATGACTCAAAATGGGAAAAACCAACTATAAAAGTTGGACACTCAGGTTTTGAAAGGGTAGGCCATTTCTCCGACCCTCCAGACCACCTAAGGACACCCACATAAAAGAAAAAAAAAGTCAAGAACACCTAGATTTGACCTTTAGAACACCAAAGCCCTCCAAAAGAGAAGAAATTGTTAAAAGCTGTAAAATTGCTACATAAGTGTCATTCTTGTACTGATGTGCCTGCACCCACTTGCTGTGCAAGTCACAATTGACCTTGGCTTGCTTGGGGAAAGCCACTTAGAGCTTAATTAAAGCCAGAACAGAAAAGCGTTAGTGAAAGGGACTAAAATGAACTAAATTTACTGTTTTTATCTTTTAGTTGAAAATTGTGTAAACTGAGTAGTTTAAGGCTAGGTAAATGTCCATCCTGGTTCTATAGGATAGTGAGGTACTATAGGCAAGCATGGGAGTGGCCTCTAACCCTACTTAAGCACTAAACTTAATTTTTTTAAGAAATTTTTAAAGAATTACTTTTTGCAGCAAAAGTCTGGTCTTTGTGTGGATTCTTACTATGTAAATGTCCCCAGCATGTTGCAAATGGCCTTTAGATACCTGCTGCACCTTGGTTCTAGCTTGAAACAACCCAGAACAGAATTTGGGTCTTAATAGGGACCATTTTGGAAGAAAAGCTAAAAATTCCAATTTTCACCCAATTTCTGGTTGGATTATGCTAGAACTTTTCTGGATGTGTGTAGGTCCTAATTGACTATTTTGATGGTTGGATGTGGTTAAAAGGTTTGAAAAATGCCTTGATTTCCTTTACTTTGAAGAAAATGACCTTTTTGATAAAATTTGTGAAACTAATGGTCTAAATGCAATTTTCTTTCTTGGAAAACTAACTGAGAGGGTCAAACACATGTTGATGATGCTTCTGGTGTAATTTCATGACTTTTGGATGCTTGTATGAACAGTTGTGCCTGTTACTTGCTGTGTAAGTCATATTTGACGTTGTGGTTGACTTCGTTTGACTTTTTAGTTGACCAATTGATAAGTTGACTGCTTTTATCAGGCTATTTAAGTGTGTGGCATCCAAACCCTGAAATACAGTTTTAGCATGCATATGTTAACTAAATATGCCTTGGAGGGTAGGTATTTTGGCATGCATTGGTGTTTGATTGCATATACCCTTGGAGGGGTAAAATGGTAAAAATGCCCTGGAGAGGCAATTGATTGACAACTGAGTAAACATTACATGTGGATGAAAACTTATGTTATATTATCTGATCTTGATGAAAAGGATACACTAGGTTTGCTAGGGATACGTCCGGGACGTAGGTGCCTAGAACTAGTGAGGAGATAATCCAGTCCGGGACTGGTGATCCTAAGGTTCTAACTTTATGCGCACACCGCGGGACGCCCTGGAATGTTGGGTAATTCCTGTTAGCCTTATATGGGCGGACTTTACTATATTGGTAAATGGTAAGTTGGTTTTGTCCTGTTTCATTGGATTGCTTTAATTGTTGCTAATGATTAAACAAGTTGTACAGGTCCTGGAGAGACTTGATGTTTGGCATGGCTGATATGTATGTATTGGTAAATGATAATACCAATATTTACCCTTGTATCTTTTGGCATTTGACAAGCTTTTGTTGAGTTTAAAGAGTCATTATGCATGATTTAATGTTATTCAAGGGCACTTAAGGACTTAATTCACAATCTTGCTAATTCCATATTTTTATTGAATAAATTGTGATAATTCTCTAGTTTTATTTACTTAAGGGCCTCACAATTGTTTTGGTTCATTTGTAGGTCAACTAGCTTGAGGAATAGCAAGGATTCAAGTGCTAGAGGTCGAGAAGGAAGCTGGAAAGCGAAGCCGGTACAAGATTTGAGGCTTAGAGGCATTTTTGGGCCTGTTATACTGTTCCACCCGCTGCCAGCGGGTAGCCTTGCAAGCTGCCAGCGGGTGGACTTCAGTTTCAGAGCAAAACGCGTGTTTTAAGTAATCCACCCGCTGCCAGCGGGTAGATGACCCGCTGCCAGCGGGTACACCAGTTATGCACGCTTTTCTCGCGATTTTAAGAGCTGAAACGGATGGTGAGCCCACTTTCTCAGTGTTTTACCACAAGGGGAGCATACTAGGTCGGATTAGAGGGAATATTCTGATGTTTTAGAGGCCCTTAACCTAATTTGGAGGGAGAACCCACGAATTTACACACATTCATCACATAAGCTCTCATCCTCTCAAGTTCCTCACACATTTCCAGCCACACTCTCTTCATCTTCTCCACTCTCCACACTCATTCAGACCAAATTCCAACAACCTCCATCATCATCCATGGCTAAGCAAGGGTTGGAGGAGCTCGGTGAAGCATTTCTCCCATCCATGAGTGGCTAAACTTCTTGTGCTTTGGAAGAGGATGATTAGGGCTTGAGTTATGGCATCCAATAGGGAGTTTTTCTTGTTTTCCTACTACTTCTCTTTATGGATTCATGTTTATCTTGTTGATATTGATGAGTTTGTATTGATTGTGGCTCCATGGTTGTGGAACTCAACTAGGTTGTAGTTGGACATTAGGAATTTAAATAGACTTGTGATTTGTATTTTGATTCTCCCATTGTGGGTTTTGATTACATTGGATTTGGTTGAATCTTATTGTAATTTTTAATTCATTGTGGAAGTCACTCTAATGACAATGGTAATTGTTGAGTTGAATTCTAGTTTATGTTAAATTCCTCATTTGCTTCATTGATGGTATTTGATTAGGCTTGTTAATTGTCCGGTTGGTTAATTGCATCCTCTAATTAAATTACCTAGGTTTAGTGGTCACTAAACTACTTTAGGAAATGGCCTTTCATTGATTAACTCCATACTTTTTGATAGCAAGGATAGCCCAAAGCATTCTCCAACAAAGCATATTCATCTCATTTCATTCACCTCAATTTACTTTAGTTTTTAAGATATTGAAAATCCCAAAAAGTGTTAGTTCTAGTTTCATTTAGTTGCCTTTAATTCCATTTAGTTTCATTTCACACCAAGCGTTTGTTAAATTGCCTTAAAGACACCCCATTTTGTGTTAATTGTGCATATTTGTCCATAGAGTCCATAGGCTCCGCGAGAGAGATTCGACCTAGGTTGTGCCACTAGCTGCACTTTCTAGTATTAATTTGATTGGTGCCGGCCTCGCGACAAGGCCGCGCCCATCAATTTGGCGCCGTTGCCAGGGAGCCATTTTGGTTCTTTGTGCAATTGTGCTAGATTCTCACGAATTGGGTTGTTTTCGCGTGATTTCTTGGGGAATCACATACTTAGATTGTGTTTTGTGTTCTAAGTTGTGTCTTTTCATTTTTAGTGTTTGTTTCTAGGCTTATTGTGATTTTTAGTAAGTGTTTTTGCTGGTTTTTGTTAAATTTTTCATAGCTGTCCTATTTTCTTTTGGCAAGGAATTAGTTAGTTTAATTGCATTTAATTGTGTTTTTGTTTGTTTTTACTGTTTCTCGGTAGTTTATAGTTGATTTAGCATTTATTTTTAGGCTTAAATAGTCATTTTGAAGCATTTTCAGTTGGATTTTAGCTGGTTTTTCGAATCTGCCCTGTTTTTCTGCTTTAACAGTGCATAATCGCTTCTGTTTCTGTCTTACCCGCTGGCAGCGAGTGAACCCACCTGCTGGCAGCGGGTGAAGCAGTGAACTGCACTGTTTTTCATTCTGTGTTGCTTTGTTTCTGGTTTTCTGGTCTGTTTTATTTGTTTTACTGTTTTTCTGTGTGTTTTCTTCTTTTTGTTGGTTTGTTTAGTGTATGCTAAGAAGTTCTAGAGGAGACCTAATTCCATTGGACTTAGAAATTGAAAGAACTCTTAGGAAAATATGGAAACTCAAAAAGGAAGTGATTAAGGCTAACCAAGAAAGAGAAAGAGAACTAGCAATAGAAGAAATGGCCGAAGAGGATAACGGGGATAATCGGATGGACAATAGGGAAATGAATGAAGGAGGTAATAATGTGGTAGATCAACCTAAAAAGTCCATTAAACAATTGAATCAATTTGATGATAATTTTGAATCTTTGGTTGGTGCTACTCCTACTTTTACTACTGATTTTGAAATTAAAGGTTCTCTTGTGCACTCACTTCCAAAATTTCATGGTCTTCCGGGTGACAATCCGTATACACATATAAGCTCTCTCCACATGCATTGCATGACGATGAAGCCCGTGGGGGCTAAACTTGAAGAAGTCATGTGGAAGGTTTTCCATCTCACTCTGGAAGGGAAAGCAAAGGTTTGGTATATGAGTTTGCCAAGGTACACCCCAGATGCTCACCAAACATGGGATAATTTGAAGAAGCACTTTATTGAAAAATATTATCCTTCAAACAAAGTCGCCGCAACAAGAAAAGAAATTGCATCTTCAAGGCAAGAAGAGGGTGAAACATTCTATGGATATTGGACACGTGTTCAGGATATGGTAGCAAAATGTCCCAACCATCAAATGCCATTGGAGCACCTAGTCTAAGCTTTTGTCTATGGGTTAACTGATGAAGATGCAAAAATGCTCAATGCAGCTGCTAATGGGTCCCCTGATGAAGCAATGGAGTTGATCAAGAAGCTCGCCTTGAATAGGCAGAACATTACCACGAGGGATACTCGAGCACTAAAAGAGATATCTCCAGCAGATCGAGATCCATTGTTAGTGAAAGTGGTACATGAACTGTCTGCACTAACCAAGAGGGTGGATGGACTGAGCATCCAATCGCCAAGATCACCCACTCAACAGCTAGCTATGGTAGGCGCTAGTTGTACATTCTGCGATTCCCCTATGCACATATCAGCAGATTGCCCTGGTCAATATGAAGATGTGAATGCAATGTATCAAGCACGGCCTGGGCAATACCAACAAAGGGACCCTTACTCCACTACATACAATCCTGGTTGGAGAGATCACCCTAACTTCAGATATGGGAATAGCGGTAATCAGAATACTCAAGGGTTTAGCAGTGGGCAAAGTCAAGGGAACTATCCTTCTAGAGGAGGAAATTCTTATGGTGGTCAGTACTAAAATTTTCAAGGGGCTTCACCTAGCCAAGCACCAAAACAGAACACCACCAATGCCATGGTTCCCATTAGTCAAGGTGCACTGTCTTCAAGCAATGATGAGATTAAACAGCTTCTAGTGAAAGGGTTCTCAGATATTGGTGCAAAATTTGACCAAGAGCGGAGTATCACTGATGATAAAATCAAGGCCGTCGCCTCACACGTTGACTCATGCTTCACTAATATCATGAACAAGTTTGAACAAATAGAAGTAAAGCATGACAACCTGAACTCATTTGTCACTCAGCTGTCTAACAAGAAGAGTGATGAACAAGCAAGATCAAGCGGAGCGACGCCTTCTAACTTAGTGATCAATCCCAAGTCACTGAATGCCATAAGCCTTAGAAGCGACAGAAAAGTCAGATTTGAAGACTAGGAAGATGATGAAGAAATTGAAGAAATTGTCTGTGAAAGTCCTCCTTTGTCACCACTTAAGCTTTCTGAGAGCTCCAAAGAGACTAGACTGCGGGAAAAAGTTGAAGAAAAGAAGAAGGAGCAACAGGAGGAAGCAAAAGAAAAAGAGGAACAAAAGGAGAAGGAAGAAGCAATTAACAAAGCCATCTCCACCCAAAAAGGTAAGGAGGTAAGTATAAGTGATCTTTCCTTTCCTAATTCATATTTGCTAAGTAAGAAAGTCAAGGAATTTAAAACTGATGAAAAGGCACTGAATTTATTTACCAAGTTAGAAGTTAATATTCCTTTGTTAGAGTTGGTAAGAAAAGTGCCTAAATATGCAAAAGTTTTGAAAGAGCTTTGTACAAACAAGAGAAGATTTAGACCAAATGAGAGAGTTCAAGTGAGCTCTAATGTTTTTGCTCTTTTCAAACCCCAAATCCCGGTCAAGTGTCAAGACCCGGGGTCTTTCACAATCCCTTGTACTATTGGTAAGGTTACTATAGGGGGTGCATTACTTGATCTAGGGGCTGCTATAAATGTCATGCCTAAATCTGTTTATCAGGCCCTAGGTGTTAAAACACTTCAACCCACTACAGTAATCTTACAATTAGCTGATAGGTCCATTAGGCGACCTGATGGGATTATAGAGGACCTTTTGGTCCGAGTGAAAGACTTGCTCATTCCAGCTGATTTTTATGTTCTTGATATGGCTGCGGGAGTGCCTCAGGATTCCACTCTCATTTTAGGTCGCCCCTTCTTGAGGACTGCTAACACTGTGATTAGCATGAAGGAAGGAACGATCTCTATGGAAGTGGGAGATCATAAAGTTAATTTTAATATGTATGAGGCTATGAAGCATCCATATGAGGACTATTCTTTACTTGGGGTTAGTGCAATAGATATAATCATGGAAGATGAACATGTAGGTTATAAGCTTGATGATGATAATTCTGAATCTACTCTTGATGCATTTTCTGATGGTTATTTTTCATTCACAGAACTTTTGCATGCTGATGATGACACTCTTGCTTCATTCTCTTCTTTATATTCTTTTCCATCTACTTGCTCTTGTGGAGGTGATCCCTCATGTCTTAACTGCATGTCAGTTGATTGTACACGTGGTACCCCACAATCTAATACATTTTATGTGACTAGTTATTCTTTGGATTCTCTTTCTTCTTTGAGCAGTTATGATGGCCCTTTGGGGAAGTTATTCATTGAGTTTTCAGGTGCGTCAAGCAATGAAACAGGGAAGGTGATCCAAAACAAAGTTCAATGCATTCTGCCATGTGAAGACCCTCTTTCTGCTTCTCCACCTTCTCACCTATTCCATGGGCAACATAGTAAAAGAAAGGAAATCACGATTGAAGCTGAGTCAGCCGAAGAAGGGAACATACTACCAAGGTTTGACTGCATGGAAGTTGAGGCAAGTGGTAAAAATGAAATTTTAAAGGGAAGTACTCTTGCCACTTTAGATGTGCAAAAATTAGTTCCTTCTGTAATTCAACCTCCCACTCTAGAGCTCAAAGAGCTCCCTTCAAATCTAAAGTATATTTTCTTAGAGTCAAATAACCAATTACCAGTGATCATTGCTAATGGGTTATCTGACGAGAATGAAGGGAAGCTCTTAAACCTTTTGAGAAAACATAAAAGAGCAATAGGGTGGACTTTAGTAGATATACCAGGGATTAGTCCTACAATTTGTACACATAGAATTCTGCTAGAGGAGGGGTCGCAGCCCAAGCGGCAACCCCAAAGGAGGTTGAATCCTTTGATTTTAGATGTGGTCAAGAAAGAGGTCACTAAGCTTTTGAGTGCGGTTATTATATACCCAATTTTTGATAGTAAATGGGTTAGCCCTGTGCAGGTTGTTCCAAAGAAGAGTGGGATCACAATAGTGAAAAATGAGAAGGATGAGTTGATTCCCACTAGAGTCCAGAATTCGTGGCGCATGTGTATTGACTATAGAAAATTAAATGACGCCACTAGAAAGGACCATTTCCCTTTACCCTTTATTGACCAGATGCTTGAGAGGCTTGCTGGCAAGTCTTATTACTGTTTCCTTAATGGCTTCTCTGGTTATTTTCAGGTACCCATTGCTCCGGAGGACCAAGAAAAGACCACTTTTACTTGCCCCTTTGGTACATTTGCATATAGGAGAATGCCTTTCGGTTTGTGTAATGCTCCTGGTACATTTCAGCGTTGTATGATGTCTATTTTTTCTGATTTTCTTGAACAATGCATGGATGTATTTATGGATGATTTTACAGTTTATGGAGAGTCATTTGATGCATGTTTAGACAGCTTGGATAAAATTCTTGCTAGATGTTCTGAAAAGGGTCTTGTGCTAAATTATGAAAAGTGCCATTTTATGGTTGATCAAGGAATTGTTTTAGGGCATTTAATTTCTGAAAAAGGGATTGAAGTGGATAAAGCAAAAATAGAAGTAATCTCCTCCCTCCCATACCCCACATGTGTTAAGGAGATTAGATCATTTTTGTGTCATGCAGGGTTCTATAGGAGGTTCATTAAAGATTTTAGCAAAATTGCATATCCATTATCTCAATTACTTCAAAAAGATGCAGAGTTTGATTTTAATGAAGCATGTAGGTCTGCTTTTAATGAACTGAAATCTAGACTTGTCTCTCCCCCAATACTTTCTGCTCCTAATTGGCAATTACATTTTGAGATTTCATGTGATGCTTCTAATTTTGCTGTTGGAGCCATGCTAGGGCAAAAGGAGAACAGGGTTTCTAGAGTGATTGCATATGCCTCCAAGACACTAGACCCGGCACAAATTAATTATACCACCACTGAAAAGGAATTGTTTGCCGTTGTCTTTGCTTTGGAGAAATTTAGACCTTACTTGCTTAATTCCAAGGTTGTAGTTTTTTTTCACCATGCGGTAGTGAAGTATCTTTTCTCCAAACCTCATTCCAAGCCCAGGCTACTCAGATGGGCCCTTCTCTTGCAAGAATTTGACATAGAGATTAAGGATAGACCAGGAGCTGAAAACCTTGTAGCTGACCATTTGAGTCGCTTACCTGAGGACACAAAGGGAGTGGACTCTTCTAACTCTACTTTTGATGCTTTTCCAGATTCTTTGTTGTGTACCATAGCTCGTCATGAGCCTTGGTATGCTCATATAGTGAATTTTCACATTAGTGGAGTGACACCCCCTTCTATGTCTACTTTTCAGGTACAAAAGCTAAAGGGAGATGCCAAATTCTATGCTTGGGATGCGCCTCATCTTTGGAGACTATGTGCTGATCAAGTCATTCGAAGGTGCATACCAGAGGAAGAACAAGAGAGCATCTTAACTGCCTGTCATACCTTGGCTTGTGGGGGGCATTTTGGTGGAAAGAAAACCTCTAGGAAAGTCTTAGACTGTGGGTTTTATTGGCCAACTTTAGTTAAGGATTCTGTCAATTTTTGTAAAACTTGTGATAAGTGCCAACGTTTTGGGGGTTTGGGATGGAAACAAGAAATGCCACAACAACCTATACTATTTTGTGAAATTTTTGATGTTTGGGGAATAGATTTTATGGGACCTTTTCCCCCATCAAATGGGTTTACTTACATTTTATTGGCAGTTGACTATGTTTCTAAGTGGATAGAGGCCGTACCCACTAGGAAGGATGATGCTCAAACTGTAGCTAAATTTGTCAAGTCTAATATTTTGTGTAGGTTTGGGATCCCTAGACCCATCATTAGTGATCAGGGCACCCACTTTTGCAATAGGCTTTTCAATAGCCTATTAGCTAAGCATGCTGTCCGACATAAAGTTTCCACACCTTACCACCCACAAACCAATGGTCAGGCAGAGGTGTCTAACAGGGAAGTCAAGAAGATTCTTGAAAGGGTTGTGCAACCCTCCCGAAAGGATTGGAGTTCCCGACTTGAAGAAGCTCTTTGGGCATATCGCACAGCCTATAAAACTCCAATAGACATGTCCCCTTATCGCCTAGTCTTCGGTAAAGCTTGCCATTTGCCAGTTGAATTAGAGCATAAGGCATATTGGGCGGTGCGAAAGTGCAACTTAGATATGGAAGCTGCAGGAGAAGAAAGAAAAATCCAATTGCAAGAGCTTGATGAAATGAGGGCTGAAGCATATGAAAATGCCAGGTTGTACAAGGAGAAGACAAAGAAAATTTATGACAAAGGCATTCTTAGAAATGCTTTAGTGTTGGGGATAAAGTTTTAAAATTCAAAGCAAGATTCAAGTTCAAGCAAGGAATGATGAAAACACGTTGGGATGGACCATTCACAGTGACCAAGGTCTTTCCTTATGGAGCGGTGGAGAAAATGGAAGATTCAACCGGTGCCGTGCACTTGGTGAATGGTCACTTGCTGAAATTGTTCAAGGAAAACTCCTAGCCCCCATGAGGGGCCAGGTCATCTCTTTCCTTTTCTCATCTTGCATTTAATTTGTTGCTCTTATGGATTGCTTGAGATGAGTGTGGGGCAAGAGATCTTCCAGTAGGTAGTAGATTGTGGCTTTGTTCTTTGTGGTTTAATTATGCTTTTGTGTATTTTGTTGCTTTTAGTTTGTGCTTTGTGTGGTTAAACACTCCCTTGGTTGTTGAATGCATGAATTTTGATGTATGAGGTTTGCTTTTTGATGGATGGAAGCCGGCACATTAGGTTTTAGGAGTAGGAATAGATGGATTTTTATGTTTTTAGGAGTCTCTGGTTGGATACAGGAGTGAATGGAGAGGAGAAATGAAGTTAGGGGTCAAAATGTCCATTTTTAAGCACGTCTCTGTAGCACCCGCTGCCAGCGGGTATCCTTTGCCCGCTGCCAGCGGGCGTTACAAAGGCCCTCCCCTGTTTCTCCCCTGTTTCATGTTCGCCTCTGACTTACCCGCTGCCAGCGGGTGGTCTTTCACCCGCTGCCAGCGGGTGAGTCTGGGCACTTTAAAAAAAAAATTAATTAAATTAATTAATATTCTTGTTTTCATTTAATTTTGAATTTTAAATTGTATTTTCTGAACCCTAATTCTTCTTCCCTCTCTTTCTTCTCTTCAGCCTTCCTTCTCTCTCTCTAACCTCTCTTCTTCTTCCCCATATCCCAAAACTCCATCTTCCACCACACCACCAAGCCCCACCAAACCGAACCCATTCCCCTTCCTCCACCAAAACTGTGAACCCCATCTCTCCCTCCACCAAGCCGTGAGCCTCACTACCACCAAGCCACCAAAACCGTAACCCACCCACCCTCAAAACCTTCCCCAAAACCGAACCATTCCCCTTCTCTCAACCCAAAACCGAACCCAGCCCTTCACCAAACCCATCCCTTCTCTCTCTCTCCAAAGCCTTCACCCCCATCACCCATATCCCAATCCCGTAACCCACCCCACCAAAACCATCCCTTCTCTCTCTCTCAACCCAAACCCCAATCTCCTTCCAACCCTTCACCCATCCCCCACCAAGCCGTACCCCCAACCCACACCAAAACCCATACCCCCTTCTCTGCCTACACCTTCCCCACCCTCCACCAAACCTAACCCATCCCCCACTTCTCTTCCACCTCAAGTCTAGATTTCAATTTCTCCCACTAGGTAATTTTCTTTTCATTTTTTATTTATATTTATTTTATTTCACAATTTTCATTTAGTTTACCTATTTCATATTAATTAAATTTAATTTCCTTTTTATTTTATTTTCTAAATTTTAGTCCTAATTAATTATTAATCTGAATTTTTCTTCCAATTAGTGAATATTTAGTATGCGTAGCATTAGTATTAGTTGATAAATAATTTAATCTTGATTTTCACTTAGGTTGTAAATAATTTTTATCTTGATTTAGTAGATAGGGTAATTGCTTTTTGTTTATTTTTTTTAGTCACATTAGTACTTAGGTAGTCAATAATTCTAGTTTAAGTTCTCTTTTTAATTAATTTCTAATTATTTTATCTAGAATTAGTTCATACATACCCTAGTCTTCTTTTGAAATAGTAAATATGTAATTTTAGTCTCTCACTAGTTTTTACCTTTAGTTATCACTTTGTTTAGTTGTTCTTAGTCTAGGCTAGTTATTTCTTAGTCTTAAAAATCAGTATGGACCCTCATGATTACTCTTCAATTTTGCTCTCACACCTTCTTTTTAATTAATTTAGTCTTCCCTTTATTCAATAGTTTTATTTCTTTCTTAGTATGCTTAGTTTTTCCTTTTCTTTAATTAGTTTTAATTGGTTTTAGTGTGAGCGTCTAGGTTGGTTAGCGTAGTCTTGCTGGCTTCTATGTTAACTGATTTCTCTTTTAAATTGCTTGTGTTTTTCTTGTTTTTATTTGTTTGTGTTGATTAGCAAGCATGTCCGGCGACGAGCTGACTTTTGAAGAAATACAAGAGGAGGTTGAAAATAGATCCCTCCATCAAGAATTTCGTTTTCCTGAGACGGAAGGCAATGCATTCTTTGATCAATTATGCGCCGCCAACCTCACATCTCTCAATCGGGTACAGGTAGCTGACAATGAGCAGTTTGTGCAACATTTCTACATTAATGCCAAGCTCAAGCGCAGCATGAACAACCCGACCTATCGCGGCACGAAGGTTACCACATTCACATTGGCTGGCATCCGGCAATTTTTTGGACTGCCTGTTGTGCAGAATTGTGCTTACAAGAGCCAACAGACAGCTTTTAACAGTGGTGATGCTCCTTTCCCGCGCGTTGAAATTAGAGAGATGCTCATTCAGGACAATTCCGATTGGGATGCTAAGTGTGGAGGATCTCAGATCTATTTGCAACGCTCTTCCATGTGCCCGGCTGCTAGAGCATGGCTGCTTTTTATATGTCACAACATCTTCCTTCCAGCCATGGTACTGACATACCCTCTCACAAGCACACCTTATTTACTTATTCATGAAGAATGAGAGAGTTGATGTGGCCGGGCTGATTTTTGACTCGCTCAAGAACGGCTTCAGTGAAGGGAGTGAAGGGACAAATTCTGTTATTTCCACATCTCATCTCTCAAATGTACAAGAGAGCAGGTGTTCCGCAGCTTGATTCTGATTTAGAATTCGATCCTGCCAACACCAGAGATTACAGTAGATTGGGATTTGGAAGACCTCCAGTTATTAGACCTCCCGCGCCAGCCAGGAATGTCAGGCGGCACCGTGATGAAGCCTCTTCGAGTCGGAAACCTTCGCAAGCTTAAGAGCAAATGATGCAGACCTCTGACCAAAAGCTAGACTTCCTGATCTCTGAGCAGCGTGCCCTTAGGGATGACGTCCACACTCTTCGGGATGACATCCACACTTTGCAAGCTAGCTTCACATCCTTTCAGGTCGAGGTCCGGGTCAATTTTAGAGAGCTGCGAGAGGGCCGTGATGGAGCTCGGATCTGAGCCAACTGCTTGCTAGTCTTATCTGCTTTTATTTCTTTTGTGCTTCGTTTTGACTTTTCTGCTACTTTTCCTTCTTACTCATGGATTCTATTGTGCTGGTTATTACTTTTGCTGTTGAGCTACTGATGGCTCATTTAACTTCTGGAGCATTATAATTTCATGCATTCTTAGCTGTGTAGCTGTTTAGCTTACTTTGCTCGCCCCTCTTCTCCTCTTTTTGCAATTAACTGATTGTTTTATGCTTGTGGACCCTCGTGCTTGCGCATCCTTGTCCTATCTTTCTGCATTGAGGACAATGCTTGTTGCAAGTGTGGGGGAGAAGTTTGTGAAGAATGATTGCTTTTTGAATTGTTGAATGGGCAGGTTACCTTGTGATTATTGCAAATATTGACATCAGTTTATATTCCTATTTCATGATTGTGTTTTTGACTCCTTGTGAATTTAGTTTTTCAGCTTCTATTCTTGTGGATGCGAATATAAATGTAAATGCACAGGTTTTAAGTCCTTTTGTTCATGGATATTATCAACTGAGTAGATTCAATTTTCGTTTTTGTTGAAGACTTTTGGGATAATGATGTTAATCAGGAATTCCATAATCACTTTTTGATATCTACTCAAATGTTTTGAAATTTTTTTTTTTGGGAACCACACTTAACTTTTATGCCTGTTTAAGCATTTTAGAAAATGCTTTCAAGTTGTGTGTCAGGAGCCCGCAGAATGCACAATCATTTCAAGAATAAGAAACAATTTTTCAAGAGATTGGTGCTCTCTAATTCTCAACTTAAGCAAGTCATTAATGTGAGTAATTAATTAGGCATGCAATGATCGATGTGAGAGTAACCTAGCCTTGTTGGAAGATTTTGAGCCAAACACTTCTGTTTTTCTTGCATATACTTGTGTGTTGTCTGCTTACTTGTTTACTTTCTAGAACTTGATTGAAATCTTGTTGAAGCTTGATATACGTTAGTTAAATAAAAATGATTGAGACGTTTGTTTCACTCACCTATATTCCATACACAAACCACTTCTTTTGCTACCCATAGTCACCCCCTTTGAGCTTAATTCTTGCTTTTCTAGACATTTTGCACTATGACTTTTAATTAAATGTTTGACTTTAGGTTTCTTAGTTTCTGACCACTCATCTTCCTGGGTTGAAATTGTCTAATTGATCCAATCAAGCAAAAAGCTTGAAAAGAAAGAATAAATAAATAAATAAATAAATTATACATTTATTTATTTAGAAAAAAAGAAGAAAAAAAGGGGGAAATACAAAAGAAAGAAAAGCAAATAAAAAAAAAGATGTTGAATAAAAAAGTTGCAACCGAAAGCAATAAGGATCTTAGGCAAATTTCTTGGTGGTTGGAAGATGATTGTTTGGTTAGACTCTTTTGGAACCCAAGTAATCATTTAATTGGGAGTCAATTCAAAATGTTTAGTTTTGCATAATTTCCTTCTTTGTAAACACTTTTCACCATGACCATGCATCCATCATTACAAGCCATTAAGACCTCATGATTTGTTGAGCTAATGCATCTTAGTGGAGATCTAGATCTCTCTCAAGCCTATGGCAAAGTGATAAGTAAGTAAGATTAGAGAGAAAATATCCAACATTAGTGAGTAGAGCGAAACACTTGAGTCGTCGGTCATTTGCATGTTCTAGTTAATTGCTATGCATAGTTGTTTTGCTTTTGTTGCATGAACCAAGAACATGGTTTCTTGCTTAGTTGTTTTGCATCTTGATTTGGTTGGTTATTTTGTTGCTTCCTACATACCCCTTGACTGCATTTTTGACTGATTGCTTTGCTCAGGAGTGAAAAGGTCTAAGTGTGGGGGAGTTCATAATACCAATATTTACCCTTGTATCTTTTGGCATTTGACAAGCTTTTGTTGAGTTTAAAGAGTTATTATGCATGATTTAATGTTATTCAAGGGCACTTAAGGACTTAATTCACAATCTTGCTAATTCCATATTTTTATTGAATAAATTGTGATAATTCTCTAGTTTTATTTACTTGACGGCCTCACAATTGTTTTGGTTGATTTGTAGGTCAACTAGCTTGAGGAATAGCAAGGATTCAAGTGCTAGAGGTCGAGAAAGAAGCTGGAAAGCGAAGCCGGTACAAGATTTGAGCTTAGAGGCATTTTTGGCCTGTTCTACTGTTCCACCCGCTGCCAGCGGGTGGACTTCAGTTTCAGAGCAAAACGCGTGTTTTAAGTAATCCACCCGCTGCCAGCGGGTACACCAGTTCTGCACGCTTTTCTCGCGATTTTAAGAGCTGAAACGGATGGTGGGGCCCACTTTCTCAGTGTTTTACCACAAGGGGAGCATACTAGGTCGGATTAGAGGGAATATTCTGATGTTTTAGAGGCCCTTAACCTAATTTGGAGGGAGAACCCACGAATTTACACACATTCATCACATAAGCTCTCATCCTCTCAAGTTCCTCACACATTTCCAGCCACACTCTCTTCATCTTCTCCACTCTCCACACTCATTCAGACCAAATTCCAGCAACCTCCATCATCATCCATGGCTAAGCAAGGGTTGGAGGAGCTTGGTGAAGCATTTCTCCCATCCATGAGTGGCTAAACTTCTTGTGCTTTGGAGAGGATGATTAGGGCTTGAGCTATGCCATCCAATAGGGAGTTTTTCTTGTTTTCCTACTACTTCTCTTTATGGATTCATGTTTATCTTGTTGATATTGATGAGTTTGTATTGATTGTGGCTCCATGGTTGTGGAACTCAACTAGGTTGTAGTTGGACATTAGGAATTTAAATAGACTTGTGATTTGTATTTTGATTCTCCCATTGTGGGTTTTGATTACATTGGATTTGGTTGAATCTTATTGTAATTTTTAATTCATTGTGGAAGTCACTCTAATGACAATGGTAATTGTTGAGTTGAATTCTAGTTTATGTTAAATTCCTCATTTGCTTCATTGATGGTATTTGATTAGGCTTGTTAATTGTCCGGTTGGTTAATTGCATCCTCTAATTAAATTACCTAGGTTTAGTGGTCACTAAACTACTTTAGGAAATGGCCTTTCATTGATTAACTCCATAATTTTTGATAGCAAGGATAGCCCAAAGCATTCTCCAACAAAGCATATTCATCTCATTTCATTCACCTCAATTTACTTTAGTTTTTAAGATATTGAAAATCCCAAAGAGTGTTAGTTCTAGTTTCATTTAGTTGCATTTAATTCCATTTAGTTTCATTGCACACCAAGCGTTTGTTAAATTGCCTTAAAGACACCGCATTTTGTGTTAATTGTGCATATTTGTCCATAGAGTCCATAGGCTCCGCGAGAGAGAATCGACCTAGGTTGTGCCACTAGCTTCACTTTCTAGTATTAATTTGATTGGTGCCGGCCTCGCGACAAGGCCGCGCCCATCAGTAAACTTGCATACTTTTGGAAGAAAATGACTGTTTTATCTGTTAAGGCTTTTCTGCTTGATCATATGTTCTGAACTGTGTAAGTGGAATTGATCTATTGATTGATAAACTGCTTTAAAGTATGAAGGAAGTTTTCCCTGCATTCTTAGAAATGCAGCTGAACCACTAATTAGTTATTTATAAAACTGGTAATCTACTTTACAGGGATTTTATATCTCCTTACATTATTGTGTTCAGATGCCCAGGTACATACTACTGATGGAGATTGAGGTAGAGCTCCTGGACGTTCCCCTTCTGGGTTACTTCCAAATCCTGAAGGCTGCCAACATTCTTTTCTTTTTCCCTTCGGTTGAGAATGCCCCGGGGACTTAGAAAGGGTGTGATGGGCAGGTAGTAGAGAGCTGACTCTTATATTGGCAGTGATCCAGATGTCACTCTATTTTGGGATTATAGTACTAACTATTTAGGCCTGCGTACCAATGACTATGATACTTATGTCTGTATATATGTATGAACTGTATGCCGTAGACTTAGCCTATGAACTGCTTAGGATATGTATGGACATTTAGTACCACGTTTTCACCTGACTTTATTTGTGTGTGAATTTTGGGAGTGCGCGAGAGTAACAAACATTTAACTTCTAGTTTCTTAGGTTAACTTGTAACGTCCTAGTTTCTTTATTGATTTTAGTTGCGGAAGTAGGTAATTTACTTAACTTCTTAAAATCCCGGTCTAATTTTTTTCTTTTTCCTTTCATGAAGTTAAGTGTTTCCCCAAGGATCACTTACTCTCGGTTGGTTATTTTAACCTAAGAAACTAGAAATTACATGTTTGATACTCTCGCGCTCTCCCAAAATACACATACAAATAAAGTCAAGTGAAAATGAGGTACTATACCGCTGCATATTACCTAAGCAGTTCAAAACCTAAGTCTACATCATATAATTCATACATACATATATATACAGACATCAGTATCAAAGTTACTGGTTGGCAGGCCCAAAATAGTCAGTACTAAAGTCTATACTAGAGTGACATCAAGGTCACTGCCAAAATATGATTCAGCTCCTGCTACCTGTCCATCTCTCCCCTCTCTAAGTCCCTGGGGCATCAACCGAAGGGAAGAAGAAAAGGATGTTAACCGCCTTCAGGATTTGGAAGTATCCCAGAAGGGGTACCTCCAGGAGCTCTACCTCAACCCTAAACCCAAAACCCAAACCCTAAACACGAAACCCTAAACCCTAAACCCAAACCATAAACCCCAACCCCTAAACCCCAAACCCATACCCTAAACCTTAAACTCTAATGCTAAACCCCAAACCCTTACCCTAAACCCCAAACACCAAACTGAAAACCATAAACCTTAAGCCCTTAAACCTAAACCCTAAACCCTAAACCCTAAACCGTAAACCAAAACCCTAAATCCTAAAGCCTAAACCCTAAATCCTAAACCATAAACTGAAAACACTTAACCCCAAACCCCAAACCATAATCCCTAGACCCTAAATCCCAAACCCCTGACCCTAAGCCCAAACACTAAACCCAAAGCCCTAAACCGAAAAACCCTAAACCCTAAACCCTGAACCCCAAACCCCTAACCCTAAAACATTAAACCCTAAACCCTTAATCCCAAAACCCAAACCCTTAACCCTAAACTCCAAACCCTAAACCCTAAACCAGAAACCATAAACCCAAACCTCAAACCCCAAACCCTAACCCTAAACCGCAAACCCAAAACCCTAGACTGTAAACCCGAACCCTTAACCCTGAACCCTAAACTCTAAACTGTAAACCCTAAACCCTAAACGCTAAACGCTAAACCCTAAACCAAAAACCCTAAACCCAAAACCCTAAACTCTAAACCCCAAACCCTAAACCCTAAACCCAAACCATATAACCCAAACCCTAAACCCTAAACCCAAATCCTAAACCATAACCTAAACACCAAACCATAAAGCATAAACCCCAATCCCTTAACCTAATCCCTAAACCCTAAAGCCTAAACATTAAACCCTAAACCCTAAACACCAAACACTAACCCTAAATCCCAAACACCGAAACCCTAAGCCATAAACCCCAAACCCTAAACAATAAACCATAACCCCAAACCCTAAACCTTAATCCCTAAACCCTAACCTTAAATCCCAAACCAGAAACCCTAAATCGTAAACCCTAAACCTTTAACGTCAAATCCCAAATCCCAAACCCTAAACCCTAAACCCTAACCCAAATCCCTTAACCCTAAACCACAAACCTCAAATCCTAAACCCCAAACCCTAACCCTAAGCCCGAAACCCTAACCATAAATCATAAACCCTAAACCCTAAACCCTAAACCCAAATCCCTAATCCCAAACCCTATAACCCAAACCCCAAACCATAAACTCTAAACCCTAAACCCTAATTGTAAACCCTAAACCCTAATCCTAAACGCCAAACCCTTAACCCTAAACCATAAACCCCAAACCCTTAGCTCCAAACCCCAAACCCTAAACCCTAAACATTAAAACCTAAACCTTAATGCAAACCACAAACCCCAATCCCAAAACCCCAAATCTTAAGCCCTAAACACTAAACCCTAAAGCCCAAACCATAAACCCCAAACCGTAAAACCTAAAACCTAACCCCAAACCCCAAACACTATACCCTAACCTTAAACCCAAAACCCTAAGACATAAACCCCAAACCCTTATTCGCAAACCACAAACCCTAAACTGTAAACCCTAAATATTAATCCCTAATCCCTAAACCCTAAACCCCAAACCAAATACCCCAAACTGCAAACCCTAAATCCTAACCCCAAACCTTAAACCCCAAAACCTAACCCTAGACCCCAAACACTAAACCATAAACCCCAAACCCTTAATCCCAAACCCCAAACCGCAAATTCTAAGCCATAAACCATAAACCCTAATTCCAAAACCCTAACCCAAACCCTAAACCCTAAACTCTAAACACTAAACCTTAAACCCTAAACCCAAAGCATAACCCCCAAATGCAAAACACTAAACCCTAACCCTAAACCCCAAACCTTAAACCAAAACCCTAAACCCTAACCCTAACCCTAAACCGTAAACCCAAAATCTTAACCCTAAACCCTAAACCCTAAACCTTAAACACTAAACTCTAAACCTTAAACCCTAAACCCTAAAGGCTAAACCATAAACCCCAAACCCCAAACCCTAAACCCCAAATCCCAAATCCTAACCCTAAACCCTAACCCCTAAATACTAAAAGCTAAACATCGAAACACTAAACCCTAAACCATAAACCCGAAACCCGAAACCCTAAACCCAAACCCTAAATCCTAAACCCTAAACCCTAAATCCTAAATCATAAACCAGAAACATTTAACCCCAAACCCTAAACCCTAAACCCCAAACCATAATCCTTACACCCTAAACCCCAAACCAAAACCCCTAAACCCAAACACTAAACCCTAAGCCCTAAACCCTAAACCCTAAACCCCTAAACCTAAAACCCCAAGCCCTTAACCCTAAACTCCAAACCCTAAACCACAAACCATAAACCATAAACCCCAAACCCCAAACCCTAACCCTAAACCCCAAACCCTAAACCATAAACCCTGAAACCTTAACCCCAAACCCCAAACCCTAAACTGTAAACCTTAAACCCTAAACGTTAAGCACTAAACCTAAAACCCTAAACCCAAACCCTAAACCCTATACCCTAAACCCTAAACCCAAACAATAAACCCTAAACCTTAAACCCACAACCCTAACCCTAGACCCCAAACCATAACCTAAACCCCAAACCCTAATTGTAAACCCCAAACACCAAACCATAAATCATAAACTCCAAACCCTTAACCCTAATCCATAAACCCTAAACTTTAAACCCTAAACCCTGAACCCCAAACCCTAACCCTAAATCCCAAATCCCAAACCCTAAGCCATAAACCCCAAACCCTAAACCCTAAACCATAAACCCCAAACCCTAAGCCTTAAACCCTAAACCCCAAACCCTAACCTTAAACCCCAAACCCAAAACCCTAAAACATAAACCCCAAACCTTTAATGCCAAACCCCAAACCCTAAGCCCTAAACCTAAATCCCAAAACCCAAACCCTAAACCCTAAATCCTAAACGAAAAACCATAAATTATAAACCCCAAACCCTAACCCTAAATGCCAAACCCTTAACCCTAAACCATAAACCCCAAACCCTTAACCCTAAAACCCCAAACCCCATACCCTAAACCTTAAAACCTAATCCCCAAACCCAATCCCAAAACTCGAAACCCTAAATGCTAAATACTAAACACTAAACCTTAAACCCCAAACCATAAACCTTAAACCGTAAAACCTAAACCCTAACCCCAAACCCCAACCCGAATCCCAAAACCCTAAACCAAAAACCCCAAACCCTTAATCCCTAACCCCAAACCCTAAACCGTAAACCCTGAACCCCAAACCATATACCCCAAACTGTAAACCCTAAACCCCAAACCCTAACCTTAAACCCAAAACCCTAAACCATAAACCCCAAACCCTAAACCGTAAACCCTATACCCTAAACCCTAAACCCTAAACCCTAAATCCTAAACCCTAAACCGTAAACCATAAATTGTAAACCCTGAACCCCAAACCATATACCCCAAACTGTAAACCCTAAACCCCAAACCCTAACCTTAAACCCAAAACCCTAAACCCTAAACCCCAAACCCTTAATCCCAAACCCCAAACCCTAAACCGTAAACTCTAAGCTCTAAACCTTAAACACTAAACCCTAAACCCTAATCCCTAAACCCTAAACTGAAAACCCTATACCCTAAACTCTAAACCCTAAACCTTAAACCCTAAACCCAAATCATAAACCCCAAACCCCAAACCCTAACCCTAAACCCTAAACCCTAAACCTAAACCCCAAACCCTAACCCTAAACCCTAAGCCCCAAACCTTAACCCTAATCCCAAACCCCAAACCCCAAAACCCCAAACCCTAAACCCTAAACCGTAACCATAAACCCCAAACCCTAAACCCCAAACCTTAAACCCTTAACCCTAAACCCCAAACCGTAAACCCTAAAGCCTAAAACCTAAACCTCAGACCCTAAACACCAAACCCTAAACCCTAAAGCCTAAAGCCTAAACCCCAAACCCTAACCCCAAACCCTAAATCCTAACCCTAAACCCTAAACCCCAAACCCTAAACCCTAAAAGCCATGCCTTGAAACCGTAAACCCTAAACTCTAAATCCCAAACCCTAAACCCCAAACCCCAAACCCTAAACCGTAAACTGTAAACCCCAAACCATAAACCCAAACCCTAAATCCTGAAGCCTAAACCCTAAATTCTATACCATAAACCGGAAACACTTAACCCCAAACCCCAAACCATAATCCCTACACCACAAACCCCAAACCCCAAACCATAAACACAATCACTAAACCCTAAAGCCTAAACCATAAAACCCCAAACCCTAAACCATAAACCCTAAATGCGAAACCCTAAACCCTAAATGCTAAACCCTAAACCTTAAACCCCAAACACCTAACCCTAAAACCCTAAACCCTAAACCTTAAACGTTAAACGCTAAACCCTGAATCCCAAACCCCAATCCCTTAACCCTAAACTCCAAACCCTAAACCCTAAACCATAAACCACAAACCCAAAACCCTAAACCCTAACCCTAAACCCCAAGCCCAAAACCCTAAATCCTAAACCCTTAACCCCCAACCCTAAACCCTAAACTGTAAACCTTAAACCCTAAACGTTAAGCACTAAACCTAAAACCCTAAACCCAAACCCTAAACCCTATACCCTAAACCCTAAACCCAAACAATAAACCCTAAACCTTAAACCCACAACCCTAACCCTAGACCCCAAACCATAACCTAAACCCCAAACCCTAATTATAAACCCCAACCACCAAACCATAAATCATAAACTCCAAACCCTTAACCCTAATCCATAAACCCTAAACTTTAAACCCTAAACCCTGAACCCCAAACCCTAACCCTAAATCCCAAATCCCAAACCCTAAGCCATAAACCCCAAACCCTAAACCCTAAACCATAAACCCCAAACCCTAAACCTTAAACCCTAAACCCCAAACCCTAACATTAAACCCCAAACCCAATACCCTAAACCATAAACCCCAAACCTTTAATGCCAAACCCCAAACCCTAAGCCCTAAACCTAAATCCCAAAACCCAAACCCTAAACCCTAAATCCTAAACGAAAAACCATAAATTATAAACCCCAAACCCTAACCCTAAATGCCAAACCCTTAACCCTAAACCATAAACCCCAAACCCTTAACCCTAAAACCCCAAACCCCATACCCTAAACCTTAAAACCTAATCCCCAAACCCAATCCCAAAACTCGAAACCCTAAATGCTAAATACTAAACACTAAACCTTAAACCCCAAACCATAAACCTTAAACCGTAAAACCTAAACCCTAACCCCAAACCTTAAACCCCAAACCCCAACCCGAATCCCAAAACCCTAAACCAAAAACCCCAAACCCTTAATCCCTAACCCCAAACCCTAAACCGTAAACCCTGAACCCCAAACCATATACCCCAAACTGTAAACCCTAAACCCCAAACCCTAACCTTAAACCCAAAACCCTAAACCATAAACCCCAAACCCTAAACCGTAAACCCTATACCCTAAACCCTAAACCCTAAACCCTAAATCCTAAACCCTAAACCGTAAACCATAAATTGTAAACCCTGAACCCCAAACCATATACCCCAAACTGTAAACCCTAAACCCCAAACCCTAACCTTAAACCCAAAACCCTAAACCCTAAACCCCAAACCCTTAATCCCAAACCCCAAACCCTAAACCGTAAACTCTAAGCTCTAAACCTTAAACACTAAACCCTAAACCCTAATCCCTAAACCCTAAACCGAAAACCCTATACCCTAAACTCTAAACCCTAAACCTTAAACCCTAAACCCAAATCATAAACCCCAAACCCCAAACCCTAACCCTAAACCCTAAACCCTAAACCTAAACCCCAAACCCTAACCCTAAACCCTAAGCCCCAAACCTTAACCCTAATCCCAAACCCCAAACCCCAAAACCCCAAACCCTAAACCCTAAACCGTAACCATAAACCCCAAACCCTAAACCCCAAACCCTAAACCCTTAACCCTTAACCCCAAACCCTAAACCCTAAACCCTAAACCCTAAACCTCAGACCCTAAACACCAAACCCTGAACCCTAAAGCCTAAAGCCTAAACCCCAAACCCTAACCCCAAACCCTAACCCCAAACCCTAAATCCTAACCCTAAACCCTAAACCCCAAACCCTAAACCTTAAAAGCCATGCCTTGAAACCGTAAACCCTAAACTCTAAATCCCAAACCCTAAACCCCAAACCCCAAACCCTAAACCGTAAACTGTAAACCCCAAACCATAAACCCAAACCCTAAATCCTGAAGCCTAAACCCTAAATTCTATACCATAAACCGGAAACACTTAACCCCAAACCCCAAACCATAATCCCTACACCACAAACCCCAAACCCTAAACCATAAACACAATCACTAAACCCTAAAGCCTAAATCATAAAACCCCAAACCCTAAACCATAAACCCTAAATGCGAAACCCTAAACCCTAAATGCTAAACCCTAAACCCCAAACACCAAACACCTAACCCTAAAACCCTAAACCCTAAACCTTAAACGTTAAACGCTAAACCATTAATCCCAATCCCCAATCCCTTAACCCTAAACTCCAAACCCTAAACCATAAACCATAAACGACAAACCCTAAACCCCAAACCCTAAACCCAAAATCCTAAACCCTAAATTATAAATCGCGAACTCTTAACCCCAAACTGCAAATCCCTAAATTGTAAACCCTAAACCCTAAAGCTAAAACCCTAAACCCAAACCTTGAACCCTAAACCCTAAACCATACACCGTAAACCCAAACCCTAAATCCAACACCCAAACCCTAAACCCTAAACCATAACCTAAACCCCAAACCCTAACCCAAAACCCCAAACACCAAACCTTAAACCATAAACCCCGAACCCTGAACCATAAACCCTAAACCCTAAACCCTAAACCCTAAACCCAAAACCGTAAACCCAAAACCCTTAACCCAGAAACCCTAAACCCAAAACCCTAAGCCTAAACCCTAAATGATAAACCTCAAACCCTAAACCTTAAACCCTTATCTGCAAACCCTAAACCCCAAACCCTAGACCCTAAACCCCAAACCATAAATCCCAAACCCTAAATGCCAAACCCTAACGTCAAACCCTAAACCCTAAACCCTAAATCCAAAACCATAACCCCAAATCATTAACTCCAAACCCCAAACCCTAAACCCATCCAATAATTCTTAAACCCTAAACCCCAAATGCCAACCCTAAACACTAAACCTTAAACCCTAAATCCAAACCCTAAAAGCCTAAACCCAAAAACCCTAAACCCTAAACCGTAAAATGTAAATGCTAGACCCTAAACCCTAAACTCTAAACGTCGAAACCCAAAACCCTAAATGCGAAACCCTAAACTCTAAACCCTAAACCTCGAAACCTTAAACCCTAAACCCTGATCCCTAATCCCTAAACCCAAAACCCCAAACCCCAAATCCTAAACCCTAAACCCAAAACACCTATACCTAAACATAAACATAAACCCCAAACCCTAAACCCTAAACCCTAAACCCCAAACCTGAATCCCTAAACCCTAAACCTCAAACTCTAAAACCAAACCCTAAATCCTAACCCATAATCCCCAAATTGTTAACCCCAAACCCCAAACCCTAAACCCCAAACCATTATTCCTACACCTAAAACCCCAAACCGAAAACCCTAAACACCAAACCTTAAATCCAAACCCAAAACCCTAAACACTAAACCCTAGAACCCTAAACCCTAAACTCTAAAACCTAAACCCTAAACCCTAAACCCTAAATTCAAAACGCCAAACCCTAAAACCCTAAACCTTAAACCCTAATCTATAAACCCTAAACCATTAACCCCAAACCCCAAACCTTAAACCCAGACCAAAATTCGTAAACCCTAAACCCTAAACCCTAAACCCCAAACACTAAACCCAAACCCTAAACCCTAAACCCCAAAACCCTAAATCCTAAACTGTAAAAGCTAAGCCCTAAATTCTAGACCCTAAACCCTTAATGCTAAACCTCGAAACCCTAGCCCTAAACCTCAAAACCTTAAACCCTAAACCCTAAACCCTAATCTCTAATCCCTAAACTCTAAACCCCAAACCCCTATCCCTAAACCCAAACCCCAAACCCTAAACCCTAAACCCCAAACCCTAAACACTAAACCCCAAACCCTAAACTCAAACCCTAAACCCTAAACCCTAAATCCTAAACGATAATCCCCAAACCATCAACCCCAAAGACCAAACCACAATCCCTACACCTAAAACCCATAACCCATAACCAAAAACCCTAAACTCAAACCCAAAACCCTAAACACTAAACCCTAGAACCATAAACCCTAAACCCTAAACCCCAAACCCCAAACCCCAAACCCTATGTACAAAACCCTAACCCTTAAACCCTAAACCCTAAACCATAAGCCCTAAACCCTAAACCGTAAACCCGAAACCCTTAACCCTAAACCTCAAACCCGAAACCCCAAACCATAAACCCCAAACTGTAAACCCCAAACCCTAACCCTAAGCCCCTAACCTAAAACCCTAAACAATAAACCCGATACCCTTAACCCAAAACCCTATACCCTAAACTCGAAACCCTAATCCCTAAAACTAAAACCTAAACCACAAACCCTAAACCCCAAACCTATCCCTAAAACCCAAACCCCAAACCCTAAGCCATAAAGCCCAAACCCTTAATGCCAAACCCCACACCCTAAAACCCAAACCCTAAATCCTAAACCCTAAACCCTAAACCCAAAATTCAAACCCTTAACCCTAAACCCCAAACCATAAACCAGAAACCCTAAACTCCAAACCCTAACCCTAAACCCCAAGGGTTAGGGTTAGGGTTCCTTTGGTAATTTATCTCTGATTTTTGGGTCTCTTGGTCTCTAGTTGGGTTTCATAGAACTATTTACAAACAAGAGCAAAAGCAAGCATAATCAAACACTCAAAAAATCAACAAATCAAACATGTTAAAGAAAAACTCAACACAAAGTTGAGTTTCCATTTTAGGGTGTTACATAATTAACCAATCGAGAGTATGCGATCCTTGGGGTATCCCTTGACTTTTAAAGAAAAAGAAAAAAATTGGATCGGGATTTTAAAAGTTACCATAAATAATCAAATTCCACAAATAAAATCAACAAAGAAAGTAGGACGTTACAATAAACCCTAAACCCTCAACCCTTAACCCCTAACCCCAAACCCTAAACCCTAATCCCTAATCCCTAAACTCTAAACCTTAAACCCTAAACCCTAAACCCTAAAACCTAAAGGCTAGACCTTAAACCCTAACCCTAAACCCTAAACCCCAAACCCTTAACCATAAGCCCTAAACCCTTAACCCTAAACCCCAAACACTAACCCTAAACCCTAAACACTAACCCTAAACCCCAAACCCCAAACCCTAAACTGTAAAGCCCAAACCCTTAACCCCAAACCCTAAAGCCAAAATACTAAACCCTAAATCTTGAACCTTAAAACCTAAACCCAAACCCCAAACCCAAAACCTGAAATACTATAGCCTGAACCCCAAACCCTAAAACCCTAAGCCTCTAAACCCTAAACCCTAAACCCTAAACCCTAAACCCTAAACCCCTAACCCCAAACACAAACCCCTGAACCCTAAACCCCAAACCATAAACTGCAAACCTTAAACCCCAAACCCTAACCCTAATCCCAAAACCCTAAACCATAAACCCCAAACCTTTAACACCAAACCCCAAACCCCAAACCTTAAACCCTAAAACCTTAACGCCAAACCCTAAATCCAAAACCCTAAACCGAAACCCTAAACCCGAAATCCTAAACCATAAACCCATACAATAAACCACAAACCCTAAACCCCAAACCCAAACCCTAAACCTCAAACCCTTACCCAAAACCCCAAACACTAAACTCAAAACCATAAACGCTAGACCCAAAACCCTAGACCCGAAACCAAAAACCCTAAACCCTAAACCATAAACCCCAAACCCTGAACCCTAACGACAAAACTCCAAACCCCAAACCCCAAATCCGAAACACGAAACCCAAAAACGTAAACCCAAAACCGTAAACCCCAAACCCTAAACCTAAACTCTAAACCCTAAACTGTAAACCCTAATCCTCTAAACCCTAAACCCTAAACGCTAAACCTCAAAACCCTAAACCTAAACTTGAAACCCGAAACAATAAACCCTATAACCTAAACCCGAAACACTAAACCCTAACCCAAAATGCTAAAACTCGAAACCCTAAACCTTAAACCTTGAAGCCCTACACCCTTCACCCTAAACCTTAAACCCTAAACCGCAAACCCTTAACCCTAAACACTTAATGCCAAATCCTAAACCCAAAACCCAAAACTCTAAACCCAAACCATAAACCCTAAACTCTGAACCCTAAACCCTAACCCTAAACCCAAAAGACTAACCCCTAACCCCAAACTCTTAATTGTAAACCCCAAACCCTTAGCCCTAACCCTAAACACTAAACAATACCCCTAAACCACAAACCCAAACACTAAATCGTAAACCCCAAACCCTTAACCCTAAACCCCAGACACTAAATCCTAAACCCTAAACCTTAAAACCTAAACCCTATACCCAAACCCAAAACCCAAAGCCCGAGACCCTATACCGTTAACCCCGAACCCTTAAAACCTAAACATTAAAACCTAAACCGTAAACCCAGACTCCAAACATTAAACCCTAAACCCTAAAACCTATACCATAAACCTCAAACCCTAAACCTTAAACACTAAACCCCAAAAAGCCTAAAGCATAGACCCCAAACCCTAAACCTTAAACACAAAACCCAAAACCCCAAACCCTAAACCCTTAACCCCAATCCCCAAACCCTAAACCCTAAACTCTAAACCCTAAATCCTAAACCCTGAACCCTTAACCCCAAACCCCAAACGCTAAACCCTAATCCCCAAACCATAAACCATATACCGTAAACCTTAAACACCATACCCTAAACATAATCCTAAAACCCTAAACCCTAAACCGCAAACCCCAAACCCTAAATCGTAAATACTAAACCATAAACGCTAAACCTTAAACCCAAAATCCTAAATTCAAATCCTAAACCCTAAACCCTAAACCCTAAACCCTAAACCCAAACCGTAAACCCCAAACCCTAACACTAACCCTAAACCCCAAACCCTAACCCTAAACCACAAACCTTTACCCTAAACCCCAAACACGAAACTCAAAACCATAAACCCCAAACCCTTAACCCTAATCCCTAAACCCTAAACCGTAAACCATAAACGCTAAACCTTTAATCGTAAACCGAAAACCCTAAACCCCAACACCCTAAACCAAAACCCTAAACCCTAAACCCGAAACATGAACCCCAAACCCTAAACCCTAAACCCTAAACCCAAAGCCCTAAGCCTAAATCCCAATTGCTAACCACAAACCCCAAACCCTAAACCATAAACCCTTAACCCTAAACTTTAATCCCTAAACCCTAAACCCTTAACACTAAACCCTAAACCCCAAACCCTAAACACTAAACACTAACCCCGAACCCCGAACCCCAAACCTTAACCCTAAACCCCAAATGCTAACCACAAACCCCAAACCCCAAACCCTAAACCCTAAACCCTTAACCCTAAACTTTAATCCCTAAACCCTAAACACTAAACCCTAAACAATAAACTCTACACCTTAAATCCGAAACCCTAAACCTTAAACCCCAAACCCTTAACCCCAAACCCTAAACCCTAAACCTTAAACCCCTATCCATAAACTGCAAACCTTAAAACCCTAACCCTAACCGTAAAACCCAAACCCAAAACCCTATACCATAGACCCCAAACCCTTAATGCCAAACCCCAAACCCTAAACCCAAACCCTAAACCCCAAACCCTAAACGCCTAACCCTAAACCCCAAACCCTAGCCATAAACCCCAAACCCCAAACCCCAAACCCTTAACTCTAAACTTTAATCCCTAAACCCTACACCCTAAACTCTAAACATTAAACCCGAAACCCTAAACCTTAAACACTAAACCCCAAACCCTTAACCCCAAACCCCAAACCCCTAACCGTAAACCCCTAACCATAAACTGCAAACCGCAAACCGCAAACCCCAAACCCAAAACCGTATACCATAGACCCCAAACCCTTAACGCTAAACCCCAAACCCTAAACCCTAAACCATAAACAACAAACCCTAACCCTAAAACCCAAACCCTAACCCTAAACCCCAAACACTAACACCAAACCCCAAACCCTTAACCATAACCCCAAACCCATAACCCTTAACCCCAAACCCTAACCCTAAACACTAACCCTAAACCCCTAACCCCAAACCCGATACCGTAAAGCGCAAAACCTTAACCCCAAACCCAAAACCCAAAACACTTAACCCTAAATCTTAAAACCTAAACCCTAAACCTAAACCCCAAACCCAAAATAGGAAACACTATACCCTTAACCCCAAACCCTAAAACCCTAAACATTAACCCCAAACCCTAAACCCCAAATTGTAAACCCAAAACCCAAAACCCTAACCCCAAACCCTAACCCTAAACCATACACCCCAAACCGTTAATCCCAAACCCCAAACCCTAAACCATAAACTCTAAGGCCTGAACCTTAAACCCCAAACCCTAAACTTGAAACCCTAAACCCAAACCCTAAACCCTAAACTCTAAATCATAAACCTTAAACCCCAAACCCAAACCATATACCCCAAACCCTAACCCTAAACCCCAAACCCTAAACCCTAGAAGATAAACACCTAACCCAAATGGTAAACCAAAAACCCTAAACCATAAACCCCGAACCCTTAACCCCAAACCTTAAACCCTAAACCCTAAACCTTATACCCTAAACGCTAAACCATAAACCCCAAACACAAAACCCTAATCCCCAAACCCTAAACCCTAAACCCTAATCCTAAACTGCAAATACTAACCCAAAACCCAAAACCCCAAACCCTAAACCCTAAACCCTTAAAGCTAAACCTCGAAACCCTAAACCCTAAACCCCAAACCCTAAATCCCAAAGCCTAAACCCTAAATCCTATACCATAAACCGAAAACACCTAAGCCCAAACCGCAAACCATAATCCCTACACCCTATACCCCAAACCCCAAACACTACACCCAAATAGTAAACCCAAAGCCCTAAACCATAAAACCGTAAACCCTAAACGCTGAAACTTAAACTCCAAACCCTAACCCTAAACCCCAAACCCTAAATCATAAACCCCAAATTGTTAACTCCAAACCCTAACCCTAACCCCAAAACCCAAACCCTAAACACGAAACCCTAAACCCTAAACCCAAACAATAAACCCCAACCCCTAAACCCCAAACCCTAACCCTAAAACCTAACGCTAAACCCCAAACCCTTACCATAAACCCCAAAAACCAAACTCAAAACCATAAACCTTAAACCCTTAAACTTAAACCCTAAACCCTAGACCATAAACCCTAAACCCTAAACCTTAAACCCCAAACCCTAAACCTAAACCCTAAATCGTAAAGCCTAAACCCTAAATCCTAAACCATAAACTGAAAACACTTAATCCCAAACCCCAAACCATAATCCCTAGACCCTAAACCCAAACACTCAACCCAAAGCCCTAAACTGAAAAACCCTAAACCCTAAACCCTAAACCCCAAACCCCTAACCCTAAAACCTTAAACCTTAAACCCTTAATTGCAAACCCCAAACCCTTAACCCTAAACTCCAAACCATAAACCCAAACCCAAAACCCCAAACCCTAACCCTAAACCGCAAACCCAAAACCCTAGAAGATGAACCCCAAACCCTTAGCTCCAAACCCTAAACCCAAAACCCTAAACCCTAAGCCCCGAACCATAACCTAAACCCCAAACCCTAACCCTAAACCCCAAACACCAAACCCTAAAGCATAAACCCCAATCCCTTAACCCTAATCCCTAAACCCTAAAGCCTAAACATTAAACCCTAAACCCTAAACTCCAAACCTTAACCCTAAATCCCAAACCCCGAAACGCTAAGCCATAAACCCCAAACCCTAAACCCTAAACCATAAACCCCAAACCCTAAACCTTAATCCCTAAACCCTAAACCCTAACCTTAAATCCCAAACCAGAAACCGTAAATCGTAAACCCTAAACCATTAACGCCAAATGCCAAACCATAAACCCTAAACCCTAATCCAAATCCCTTAACCCAAACCATAAACCCTAAATCCCAAACCCTAAACCCTAAACCCTAAACCCTAAACCCTAAACCCAAATCCCTGAACCCAAACCCTAAACCCTATATCCCAAACCCCAAGCCATAAACTCTAAACCCCAAACCCTAACCCTAAACCCTAATCCTAAACGCCAAACTCTTAACCCTAAACCATAAACCCCAAACCCTTAGCCCCAAACCCTAAACTCTAAACATTAAAACCTAAACCTTAAACCCAAACCACAAACACCAATCCCAAAACCCCAAATCCTAAACCCTAAACACTAAACCTTAAAGCCCAAACCATAATCCCCAAACTGTAAAACCTAAACCCTAACCCCAAACCCTAAACCTCAAACCCTAACCTTAAACCATAAACCCTAAACCATATACCCCAAACCCTTAATCCCAAACCCCAAACCCTAAATTGTAAACCCTAAATAGTAATCCCTAAACTCTAAACCCTAAACCCCAAACCATATAACCCAAATTGCAAACCCTAAATCCTAAACCCCAAAACCTAACCCTAAACCCAAAAACCTAAACCATAAACCCCAAACCCTAAATCCCAAACCCCAAACCCCAAACCGCAAATTCTAAGCTATAATTCCAAACCCTAACCGAAACCCTAAACCCTAAACTCTAAACACTAAACCTTAAACCCTAAACCCAAACCATAACCCCCAAACCCTAAACCCTAACCCTAACCCTAAACCCTAAACCCTAAACCCTAACCCTAACCCTAAACCCTAAACCCAAAATCTTAACCCTAAAGCTTAAACCCTAAACCTTAAATACAAAACTCGAAACCCTAAACGCTAAACAATAAACCCCAAACCCCAAACCCCAAACCCCAAACCTAACCCTAAACCCTAACCCGTAAACCCTAAAAGCTAAACCTGGAAAGCCTAAACCATACACCCCAAACCCCAAACCCTAAACCCTAAACCCTAAACCCCAAACCCTAAACACAAACCCTAAATCTTAAAGCCTAAAGCCTAAATCCTAAATCGAAAACTGGAAACATTTAACCCCAAACCCTAAACCTTAAACCCTAAACCATAACCCTTACACCCTAAACCACAAACCAAAAACCCTAAACCCAAACACTAAACCCTAAGCCCTAAACCCTAAACCCAAAACCCTTGAACCTAAAACCCCAAACCCGAAACCCTTAACCCTAAACTCCAAACCCTAAACCACAAACCATAAACCACAAACCACAAACCACGAACCCTAACCCTAAACCCAAAACCTAAAACCCCCAAACCCTAAACTGTAAACCTTAAACCCTAAACGTTATGCACTTAACCTAAAACCCTAAACCCAAACCCTAAACCCTAAACCCAAATAATAAACCCTAAACCTTAAACCCAAAACCCTAACCCTAGACCCCAAACCCTAATTGTAAACCCTAAACCCCAAACCCTAAATCATAAACTCCAAACCCTTAACCCTAATCCCTAAACCCTAAACTTTAAACCCTAAACCCTGAACCCCAAATCCTAACCCTAAAACCTAAACCCCAAACCCTAAGCCGTAAACCCCAAACCCCAAACCCTAAACCATAAACCCCAAACACTAAACCTTAAACCCTAAACCCTAAACCCTAACATTAAACCCCAAACCCAATACCCTAAACCATAAACCCCAAACCTTTAATGCCAAACCCCAAACCCTAAGCCCTAAACCCTAAACCTAAATCCCAAAACCCAAACACTAAACCCAAAATCCCAAACCCTAAACCATACACTCTAAACCCCAAACCCTAACCCTAAACCCTAAAACCTAACCCTAAACGCCAAACCCTTAACCCTAAACCATAAACCCCAAACCCCAAACACTACACCCTAATCCTTAAAACCTTAACCCCAAACCCAAAACCCGAAACCCTAAACACTGAACATAAAACCTTAAACCCCAAACCATAAACCTTAAACCGTAAAACCTAAACCCTAACCCCAAACCTTAAACCCCCAACCCTAACCTTAAACCCAAAACCCTAAACCAAAAACCCCAAACCCCAAACCCTAAACCGTAAACTCTAAGCCCTAAACCTTAAACACTAAACCCTAAACCCTAAACTCTAAACCCAAACCCTAAACCCTAAATTCTAAACCCGTAAACCTTAAACCCTAAACCCAAATCATAAATCCCAAACCCTAAACCCAAACCCTAAACCCTAAACCCTAAACCCTAAACGTAAACCCAAACCCTAACCCTAAACCCTAAGCCCCAAAACCTTAACCCTAATCCCAAAACCCAAAACCCTAAACACTAAACACTAAAACGTAACCCCAAACCCCAAACCCTAAACCCTAAACCCTTAACCCCAAACCCTAAACCCTAGACCCCAAACCCCAGACCTTAAACCCTAAACCCTAAACCCTATACAATAAACCCTAAACCCTAACCCCAAACCCCAAATCCTAAACCTAAACCCCAAACCCCAAACCCTAAACCCTAAAAGCTAAGCCTTGAAACCCTAAACCCTAAACTCTAAACCCCAAACCCTAAACCACAAAGCCTAAACCCTAAATCGTAAACCGTAAACCCCTAACCATAAACCTAAACCCTAAATCCTGAACCCTAAACCCTAAATTCTAAACCATAAACCGGAAACACTTAGCCCCAAACCCCAAACCATAAAAACACCCTAACCCTAAACCTCTAAACCATAAAAACCCTAAACCTTGAAACCCCAAACACCTAACCCTAAAA
>JAAIUW010000076.1:0-95578 GCA_014851425.1 Senna tora | reverse complement strand
AGTTTTTCGAAACTTGATATTCATCAGTTTTTCGCCAATGAGTCTTTTCGAAAACTTGAGATTCATTAGTTTTCGCGGTGAGTGTTTTGGAAACATGATATTCTTCAGTTTTCGCCGATGAGTGTTTCGGAAACTTGATATTCATCCGTTTTTGCCAATGAGTGTTTCAAAAACTTGATTTTCTTGTTAATCAATTTTCGCCGATGAGTGTTTCGAAAACATCATATTCATTTGTTTTCACCGATGAGTGTTTCAAAATCATTATATTCATCTGTTTTCGCCGATGAGTGTTTCGAAAACATGAGATTTTTGTTAATCAGTTTTCGCCAATGACTGTTTCGAAAATTTGATATTCATCAGTTTTTACCGGTGAGTGTTTCGAAAACTTGATCTTCATTAGTTTTAGGCAATGAGTGTTTCGAAAACTTGATTTTCCAGTTAATCAGTTTTCGCCGATGACAATCTCGAAATCGTGATTTTGATTAGTTATCGCCTGTGAGTGTTTTGAAAAGTTGATATTCATCAGTTTACACCAATTAGTGTTTCGAAAACATGATTTTCTTGTTAATCAATTTTCGCCGATGAGTGTTTCGAAAACTTGATATTCATCAGTTTTCACCCGTGAGTGTTTCGAAAACATGATATTCATCAGTTTTCGCCAATGAGTGTTTCAAAAACTTGATTTTCCTGTTTATCAGTTTTCGCCAATGAGTCTTTCGAAAAGTTGATATTCATCAGTTTTCGCCGGTGAGTGTTTCGAAAACATGATATTCATCAATTTTAGGCAATGAATGATATGAAAACTTGATTTTTTTGTTAATCAGTTTTCGTCGATCAGTGTTTCGAAAACTTGATATTTATCAGTTTTTGCCAATGAGTGTTTCGAAAACTTGATTTTCTTGTTAATCAATTTTCGCCGATGAGTGTTTCGAAAACTTGATTTTCTTGTCAATTAATTTTCGCCGATTAGTGTTTCGAGAACTTGATATTCATTAGTTCTTGCCGGCGAGTGTTTCGAAAACATGATATTCATCAATTTTCGCCAATGAATGTTTCGTAAACTTGCGTTTCTAGTTAATCAGTTTTTGTCGATGAGTGTTTCGAAAACTTGATATTCATTAGTTTTTGCCTGTGAGTGTTTCGGAAACATGATATTCTTCAGTTTTCGCCAATGAGTGTTTCGAAAGCTCGATTTTCTTGTTAATCACTTTTCGCCGGTGAGTGTTTCGAAAACTTGATATTCATCAATTTTCGACAATGAGTGTTTCAAAAACTTGATTTTCTTGTCAATCAATTTTTGCTAATGATTGTTTTAAAAAGATGATTATAATTAGTTTTTGACGGTGAGTGTTTCGAAAACATGATAATAATCATTTTTTCCCAATGAGTATTTCGTAAACTTGCTTTTGTTGTTAATCAGGTTTTGCTGATGAGTGTTTCGGAACCTTGATATTCATTAGTTTTCGCCAATGAGTGTTTCGAAAACTTGATTTTCTTGTTAAACAGTTTTGGCCGGTGAGTGTTTCGAAAACATGAATTTCATTAGTTTTTGTCGATGAGTGTTTCTGAAACATGATATTCATCAGTTTTTGCCAATGAGTGTTTCAAAAACATGATTTTCTTGTTAATTAGTTTTCGCTGATGAGTGTTTCGAAAACATGATATTGATCAGTTTTTGCCGATTAGTGTTTCGAAAACTTGATATTCATCAGTTTTCGCCAAGAGTGTTTCAAAAATTTGATTTTCTTGTTAATAAGTTTTCGCCGATGGGTCCTTCGAAAACTTGATATTCATCAGTTTTCGCTGATTAGGGTTTCGGAAACATGATATTCTACAGTTTTCGCCAATGAGTGTTTCGAAAACTTGTTTTTCTTGTTAATCAGTTTTCGCCGATGAGTGCTTCTAAAACTTGATAGTCATCAGTTTTTGCCGGTGACTGTTTCGAAAACTTGATATTCTTCAGGTTTCGCCAATGAGTGTTTCGAAAACTTGATTTTCTTGTTAATCAGTTTTCGCCGGTGAGTGTTTTGAAAACATGATATTCATCAGTTTTCGCCAATGAGTGTTTCGAAAAGTTGATATTCATCAGTTTTCGCCGGTGAGTGTTTCGAAAACATGATATTTATCAATTTTAGGCAATGAGGGTTTCGAAAACTTGATTTTCTTGTTAATCAGTTTTCGCCGATCAGTGTTTCGAGAACTTGATATTCATCAGTTTTTCCCAATGAGTGTTTCGAAAACTTGATTTTCTTGTTAATCAATTTTCGCCGATGAGTGTTTTGAAAACATGATATTCATCAATTTTCGCCGATGAGTGTTTCGAGAACATGATATTCATCAGTTTTCGCCAATGAGAGTTTCAAAAACTTAATTTCCTTGTTATTCAGTTTTTGCCGATGAGTGTTTCGAAAACTTGATATTCATTAGTTTTCGCCGGTGAGTGTCTCAAAAACTTTATATTAATCAGTTTCCGCCGATCAGTATTTCGAAAACTTGATTTTCATCAGTTTTTGCCAATCAGTGTTTTGAAAAGTTGATTTTCTTGTTAATCAGTTTTCGCCGATGAGTGTTTCGAAAACTTCATTTTCTTGTTAATCAGTTTTCGCCAATGAGTGCTTCGAAAAGTTTATATTCATCAGTTTCTACCAATGACTGTTTTGAAAACATGATTTTCTTGTTAATCAGTTTTCGTTGATGAGAGTTTCGAAAACGTGATATTCATCAGTTTTCGCCGGTGAGTGTTTCGAAAACTTGATATTCATCAGTTTTCGCCAATGAGTGTTTTGAAAACTTGATTTTCTTGTTAATCAGTTTTCGCCGATGAGTGTTTCGAATACTTGATATTCATCAGTTTTTGCTGGTGAGTGTTTCAAAAACTTGATATTAATCAGTTTTCGCGAATGAGTGTTTCGAAAACATGATTTTCTTGTTAGTTATTTTTCACCGATCATTGTCTCGAAAAGTTGATATTAATTAGTTTTCGCCGTTGAGTGTTTCGAAAAGATGATAATCATCAATTTTTGCCAATGAGTGTTTCGTAAACTTGATTTTCTTGTTAATAAGGTTTTGCCGATGAGTGTTTCGAAAACTTGATATTCATCAGATTTCGCCAATGAGTGTTTCGAAAAGTTGATTTTCTTGTTAATCAGTTTTCGCCGATGACTATTTCGAAAACTTGATATTCCACAGTTTTCGCCGGTGAGTGTTTCGGAAACTTGATATTCATCAGTTTTCACCAATGAGTGTTTTGAAAACTTGATTTTCTTGTTAATCAGTTTTCGCCGATTAGTGTTTCGGAAACTTGATATTCATCAGTTTTTGCCAATGAGTGTTTCGAAAACTTGATTTTCTTGTTAATCAGTTTTTGCCAGTGAGTGTTTCGAAAACTTCATTTTCATCAGTTTTTGCCGGTGAGTGTTTCAAAACATGATATTCATTAATTTTCGCCAATGAGTCTTTTGAAAACATTATTTTCATGTTAATTATTTTTCGTCGATGACTGTCTCGAAAAGTTGATATTAATTAGTTTTTGTCGTTGAGTGTTTCGTAAACATGATATTCATTAATTTTCGCCAATGAGTGTTTCGTAAACTTGATTTTCTTGTTAATCTGTTTTTCGCCGATGAGTGTTTCGGAAACATGATATTCATCAGTTTTTGCCAATGAGTGTTTTAGAAACTTGATTTTCTTGTTAATTAGTTTTTGCCAGTGAGAATTTTGAAAACTTGATATTCATCAGTATTCGCCAATGAGTGTTTCAAAAACATGATTTTCTTCTTAATTAGTTTTCGCCGATGAGTGTTTCAAAAACATGATATTCATCAGTTTTCGCCGATTAGTGTTTCGAAAACATGATATTCATCAGTTATCGATAATGAGTCTTTTGAAAACTTTATTTTCTTGTTAATCAGTTTTCGCCGATGAGTGCTTCAAAACCTTGATATTCAACAGTTTTCACCAATGAGTGTTTTAACAACTTGATTTTCTTGTTAATCATTTTTCGCTGATGAGTGTTTCGAAAACATGATCTTCATCAGTTTTCGCCGGTGAGTGTTTCAGAAACTTGATATTCATCAGTTTTCGCCATTAGTGTTTCGAAAACTTGATTTTCTTGTCAATCAATTTTCACCGATGAGTGTTTCGAAAACTTGATATTCATTAGTTTTCGCCGATTAGTGATTCGGAAACTTGATATTCATTAGTTTTCGCCAATGAGTGTTTCGAAAACTTCATTTTCTTGTTAATCAATTTTCGTCGTTGAGTGTTTCGAAAATTGATATTCATTAGTTTTCGCGGGTAAGTGTTTGGAAAACATGATATTCATCAATTTCCGCTAATGAGTGTTTCGTACACTTGATTTTCTTGTTAATCAGTTTTCGCCGATGAGTGCTTCGAAAACTTGATATTCATCAGTTTTCGCGGGTGAGTGTTTCGGAAACTTGATATTCTTCAGTGTTCGCCAATGAGTGTTTCGAAAACTTGATTTTCTTGTTAATTACTTTTCGCCGTTGAGTGTTTCGAAAACTTGATATTCATCAGTTCTCGCCAATGAGTGTTTCGAAAACTTGATTTTCTTGTTAATCAGTTTTCGCCGATGAGTGTTTCGAAAACTTGATATTCATCAGTTTTCGCCGGTGAGTGTTTCGAAAACATGATATTCAACAGTTTTCGCCAATGAGTGTTTTGAAAACGCGATTTTCTTGTTTATCAGTTTTCACCGATGAGTGTTTCGAAAAGTTGATTTTCATCAGTTTTTGCTAGTGAGTGTTTCGAAAACATGATATTCATCAATTTCCACCAATGAGTGTTTCGAAAAATGATTTTCTTGTCAATCAGTTTTTGTCGATGAGTATTTTGAAAAGTTGATATTCTTCAGTTTTCGCTGATTAGGGTTTTGGACACTTCATATTTATCAGCTTTTGCCTATGAGCGTTTTAAAAACATGATTTTCTTGTTAATCATTTTCGTCGATGAGTGTTTCGAAAACTTGATATTCATCAGTTTTCGCCGGTGAGTGTTTCAAAACATGATATTCATTAGTTTTCGTAGGTGAGTGTTTCCAAAACATGATATTCATCAGTTTTCGCCAATGAGTGTTTTGAAAACTTGATTTTCTTGTTAATCATTTTTCGCCGATGCGTATTTCAAAAACTTGAAAATCATTAGTTTTCGCCGATTAGTGTTTCGGAAACTTGATATTCATCAATTTTCGCGAATGAGTGTTTCGAAAACTTGATTTTCATGTTAATCAGTTTTCGCCGATGAGTGTTTTGAAAACTTGATGTTCATCAGTTTTCGCCGGTGAGTACTTCGAAAACATGATAATCATCAGTTTTTGCCATAGTGAAATTCGAAAATGATTTTCTAAGTAATTAGTTTTCGCCGATGAGTGTTTTGAAAAGTTGATATTTATCAATTTTCATTTATTCGTGTTTCGAAAACATGGTATTTATCAATTTTCGCCATTCAGTGTTTCTAAAACCTGATATTCTTGTTTATCAGTTTTCGCCGATTAGTGTTTTGACAAGTGGATATTCATCAGTTTTCGCAGGCGAGTGTTTCGAAAACATGATATTCACCAGTTTCCGCCAATGAGTGTTTCGAAAACTTGATTTTCTTGTTAATCAGTTTTCGCCGATGAGTGTTTCGACAAGTTGATATTCAATAGTTTGCGCTGGTGAGTGTTTCGAAATCCTGAAATTCATCAGTTTTCGCCAATGAGTGTTTCGAAAATTTGATTTTTTTTCTAATCAGTTTTTGCCGATGAGTGTTTCAAAGAGTTGATATTCATAACTTTTCGCAGATTAAGGTTTCGAAAACTTCACATTCATCAGTTTTCGCCGATGAGTGCTTCGAAAACTTGAAATTCATCCGTTTTTGCCGGTGAGTGTATCAGAAACTTGATAATCTTCAATTTTCGCCAATGAGTGTTTCGAACACTTGATTTTCTTGTTAATCAGTTTTCGCCGATGATTGTGTCAAAAATATGATATTCATCAGTTTTTGCCGGTGAGTGTTTCGAAAACATGATATTCATCAGTTTTCGCCAATGAGTGTTTCAACAACATGATTTTCTTGTTAATCAGTTTTCGCCGATGATTGCTTCGAAAACTTGATAGTCATCAGTTTTTGCCGGTGAGGGTTTCGGAAACGTGATATTCTTCAGTTTTCGCCAATGAGTGTTTCGAAAACTTGATTTTCTTGTTAATCAGTTTTCGCCAATGATTGTTTCGAAAAGTTGATATACATCAGTTTTCGCCGATGAGTGTTTTGAAAACATGATATTCATCAATTTTTGCCAAAGAGTGTTTCGTAAACTTGATTTTCTTGTTAATCAGTTTTTGCCGATGAGTGTTTCGAAAACTTGATATTCATCAGTTTTCACAGGTGAGTATTTCGAAAACTTGATATCCATCAGTTTTCGCCGATGAGTGTTTCGAAAAGTTGATATTCATCAGTTTTCGCTGACTAGGGTTTCGGAAACTTGATATTCATTAGTTTTCGCCAATGAGTGTTTTGAAAACTTGATTTTCTTGTTAATCAGTTTTTACCAATGAGTGTTTCGAAAATTTGATATTCATCAGTTTTCACCGGTGAGTGTTGTGGAAACTTGATATGCTTCAGTTTTCGCCAATGAGTGTTTCGAAAACATTGATTTTCTTGTTAATCAGTTTTCGCCGGTGAGTGTTTCAAAAACTTGATATTCATCAGTTTTCGCCAATGAGGGTTTCGAAAACTTGATTTTCTTGTTAATCAGTTTTCGCCGATGAGTGTTTCGAAAAGTTGATATTTAACAGTTTTGGTAGATTAGGGTTTCAGAAACTTGATATTCATCAGTATTCGCTGATTAGTGTTTCGAAAACTTGATGTTCATCAGTTTTCGCCAATGAGTGTTTCGAAAACTTGATTTTCTTGTTAATCAGTTTTCGCCGATGAGTGCTTCGAAAACTTCATATTCATCAGTTTTCGCAGGTGAGTGTTTCAGAAACCCTATATTTTTCAGTTTTCGCCAATGAGTGTTTCGAAAACTTGATTTTCTTTTTAATCAGTTTTTGCCAGTGAATGTTTCGATAACTTGATATTCATCAGTCTTGGCCAACGAACGTTTTGATAACTTGATTTTGTTGTTAATCAGTTTTTGCAGGTGAGTGTTTCGAAAACTTGATATTCATCAGTTTTTGCCAATGAGTGTTTCGAAAACTTCATTTTCTTGTTAATCAGTTTTCGCCGATGACTGTTTCGAAAACTTGATATTCATCAGTTTTTACCAAAGAGTGTTTGGAAAACTTGATTTTCCTGTTAATCAGTTTTCGCCGGTGAGTGTTTCGGAAACTTGATATTCATCAGTTTTCGCCGATGAGTGTTTCAAAAACTTTATTTTCTTGTTAATCAGTTTTCACCGATGAGTGTTTCGAAAACATGATATTCATCAGTTTTTACCAATGAGTGTTTCGAAAACTTGATTTTCTTGTTAATCAGTTTTCGCCGATGAGTGTTTCGAAAACATGATATTCATTAGTTTTCGCCAATGAGTGTTTCAAAAACATGATATTCATCAGTTTTCGCCAATGAGTATTTCGAAAACTTGATTTTCTTGTTTATCAGTTTTCGCCGATGAGTGTTTCAAAAAGTTGATATTTAACAGTTTTCGCTGATTAGGGTTCGGAAACTTGATACTCATAAGTTTTCGCCAATGAGTGTTTCGAAAACTTGATTCTCTTGTTATTGAGTTTTCGCCGATGAGTGCTTCGAAAACTTCATATTCATCAGTTTTCGCCGGTGAGTGTTTTGGAAACTCTATATTCTTTAGTTTTCGCCAATGAGTGTTTCGAAAACATGATTTTCTTGTTAATCAGTTTTCGCTGATTAGTGTTTCGAAAACTTGATATTCATCAAATTTCACTGATTAGTCTTTCGAAAACTTGATATTCATTAGTTTTCGCCAATGAGTGTTTCGAACACTTGATTTTCTTGTTAATCATATTTCGCCAATGAGTGTTTCGAAAACATGATATTCATCAATTTTCGCCAATGAATTTTTCGAAAACTTGTTTTTCTTGTTAATTAGTTTTCGCCGGTGAGTGTTTTAAGAACTTGATATTCACCAGTTTTCGCTGATAAGTGTTTCGAAAACTTGATATTCATGAGTTTTTGCAATGAGCGTTTCGAAAACTTGATTTTCTTGTTAATCAGTTTTCGTCCATGACTGTTTCGAAAACTTGATATTCATCAGTTTTCGCTGATTATGGTTTCGAGAACTTGATATTCATCAGTTTTCGCCTCACCAATGAGTGTTTCGAAAACTTGATTTTCTTGTTAATCAGTTTTCGCCGATGAGTGTTTCGGAAACATGATATTCATCAGTTTTCGCCGATGAGTGTTTCGAAAACTTGATTTTCTTGTTAATCAGTTTTCGCCGATGAGTGTTTCGAAAACTTGATAGTCATCAATTTCTGCCAGTGAGTGTTTTGAGAACTTGATATTCATCAGTTTTTGCCAATGAGTGTTTCGAAAACTTAATTTTCTTGTTAATTAGTTTTCGCCTATGAGTCTTTCGAAAATTTGATATTCTTCAGTTTTCGCCGATTAGAGTTTCGGAAACATTGTATTCATTAGTTCTCGCCTATGAGTGTTTCGAAAACTTGATTTTCTTGTTAATAAGTTTTCGCCGTTGAGTGCTTCGAAATCTTGATATTCATCAGATTTCGCCGGTGAGTGTTTCGGAAACGTGATATTCTTTAGTTTTCGCCAATGAGTGTTTCGAAAACTTGATTTTCTTGTTAATCAATTTTCGCCGGTGAGTGTTTCGAAAACTTGATATTCATCTCTTTTCGCCAAATGAGTGTTTAGAAAACTTGATTTTCTTGTTAATCAATTTTCGCCGATGAGTGTTTCGAAAACTTGATATTCATTAGTTTTTGCTGATTAGTGTTTCGAAAACTTGATGTTCATCAGTTTTCGCCAATGAGTTTTTTGAAAACTTGATTTTCTTGTTAATCAGTTTTCGCCGATGAGTGCTTCGAAAACTTCATATTCATCAATTTTCGCAGGTGAGTGTTTCAGAAACCCTATATTTTCAGTTTTCGCCAATGAGTGTTTCGAAACTTGATTTTCTTGTTAATCAGTTTAAGCCGGTGAGTGTCTCGAAAACTTGATATTCATCAGTTTTCGCCAATGAGTGTTTCGAAAACTTGATTTCTTGTTAATCAGTTTTTTGCCGGTGAGTGTTTCGAAAACTTGATATTCATCAGTTTTCGCCATGGAGCGTTTCGAAAACTTGATTTTCTTGTTAATCAGTTTTCGTCGATGACTGATTCGAAAACTTCATAATCATCAGCTTTCGCCAATGAGTGCTTCGAAAACTTGATTTTCTGGATAATCAGTTTTCGCCGATGAGTGTTTCGAAAACTTGATATTCATCAGTTTTTGCCAATGAGTGTTTCGAAAATTTCATTTTCTTGTTTATCAGTTTTCGCTGATGATTGTTTCAAAAACTTCCTATTCGTCAGTTTTCGCTGGTGAGTGTTTCAAAAACATGATATTCATCAGTTTTCGCCAATGAGTATTTCGAAAACTTGATTTTCTTGTTTATCAGTTTTCGCCGATGAGTGTTTCAAAAAGTTGATATTTAACAGTTTTCGCTGATTAGGGTTTCGGAAACTTGATACTCATAAGTTTTCGCCAATGAGTATTTCGAAACATGATTTTCTTGTTAATCATTTTTCGCCGATAAGTGCTTCGAAAACTTTATATTCATCAGTTTTCGCCGGTGAGTGTTTTGGAAACTCTATATTCTTTAGTTTTCGCCAATGAGTGTTTCGAAAACTTGATTTTCTTGTTAATCAGTTTTTACCGATGAGTGTCTCGAAAACTTGATATTCATCAGTTTTCACTGATTAGTGTTTCGAAAACTTGATATTCATCAGTGTTTGCCAATGAGCGTTTCGAAAACTTGATTTTCTTGTTAATCATTTTTCGCCGATGAGTGTTTCGAAAACATGATATTCATCAATTTTCGCCAACGACTGTTTCGAAAACTTGATTTTCTTGTTAATCAGTTTTCGCCGATGTGTTTTCGAAAACTTGATATTCATCAGTTTTCGCTGATAAGTGTTTCGAAAACTTGATATTCATGAGTTTTTGCAATGAGCGTTTCGAAAACTTGATTTTCTTGTTAATCAGTTTTTGTCGATGACTGTTTCGAAAACTTGATATTCATCAGTTTCCGCTGATTAGTGTCTCGGAAACTTGATATTCATCAGTTTTCGCCAATGAGGGTTTCGAAAACTTGATTTTTTTGATAATCTGTTTTCCCCATTAAGTATTTCGAAAACTTGATATTAATCAGTTTTCGCCGATGAGTGTTTCGGAAACTTTATATTCATAAGTTTTCGCCAATGAATGTTTCGAAAACATGATTTTCTTGTCAATCAGTTTTTGCCCATGAGTGTTTCGAAAACTTGATATTCAACAGTTTTCCCTGATTAGAGTTTCGGAAACTTGATACTCATTAGTTTTCGCCAATGAGTGTCTCAAAAACTTGATTTTCTCGTTAATAAGTTTTCGCCGTTGAGTGCTTCGAAATCTTGATATTCATCAGATTTCGCCGGTGAGTGTTTCGGAAACGTGATATTCTTTAGTTTTCGCCAATGAGTGTTTCGAAAACTTGACTTTCTTGTGAATCAGTTTTCCCCGGGGAGTGTTTCGAAAACTTGATATTCTTCAGTTTTCGCCATTGAGTGATTAGAAAACATGATTTTGTTGTTATTCAGTTTTCTCAGGTGAGTGTTTCGAAAACATGATATTCATTAGTTTTTGCTGATTAGGGTTTCGGAAACTTGATATTCATCAATTCTCGGCAATGAGTGTTTTGAAAACTTGATTTTCTTGTAAATCAGTTTTCGCCGATGAGTGCTTCGAAAACTTCATATTCATCAATTTTCGCAGGTGAGTGTTTCAGAAACCCTATATTTTTCAGTTTTCGCCAATGAGTGTTTCGAAAACTTGATTTTCTTGTTAATCAGTTTAAGCCGGTGAGTGTCTCGAAAACTTGATATTCATCAGTTTTCGCCAATGAGTGTTTCGAAAACTTGATTTCTTGTTAATCAGTTTTTGCCGGTGAGTGTTTCGAAAACTTGATATTCATCAGTTTTCGCCATGGAGCGTTTCGAAAACTTGATTTTTCTTGTTAATCAGTTTTCGTCGATGACTGATTCGAAAACTTGATATTCATCAGTTTTCGCCAATGAGAGTTTCGAAAAGTTGATTTTCTTGTTAATCAGTTTTCGCCGATGAGTGTTTCGAAATCTTGCTATTCATCAATTTTCGCCAATGAGTGTTTCGTAATCTTGATTTTATTGTTAATCAGTTTTCGCCGATGAGTGTTTCAAAAACTTGATATTCATCAGTTTTCGCTAGTGAGTGTTTCAAAAACATGATATTCATAAGTTTTCGCCAATGAGTGTTTCAAAAACTTGATTTTCTTGTTTATCAGTTTTTGCCGATGAGTGTTTCGAAAAGTTGATATTTAACAGTTTTCGCTGATTAGGGTTTCGAAAATTTGATATTCATCAGTTTTCGCCAATGAGTATTTCGAAAACATGATTTTCTTGTTAATCAGTTTTCGCCGATGAGTGCTTTGAAAACTTCATATTCATCAGTTTTCGCTGGTGAGTGTTTCGGAAACCTAATATTCTTCAGTTTTCACCAATGACTGTTTCGAAAACTTGATTTTCTTGTTAAACAGTTGTCGCCGGTGAGTGTTTCGAAAACTTCATATTAATCAGTTTTCACTGATTAGTGTTTCGAAAACTTGATATTCATCAGTGTTTGCCAATGAGCGTTTCGAAAACTTGATTTTCTTGTTAATCATTTTTCGCCGATGAGTGTTTCGAAAACATGATATTCATCAATTTTCGCCAACGACTGTTTCGAAAACTTGATTTTCTTATTAATCAGTTTTCGCCGATGTGTTTTTCGATAACTTGATATTCATCAGTTTTCGCTGATAAGTGTTTCGAAAACTTGATATTCATGAGTTTTTGCAATGAGCGTTTCGAAAACTTGATTTTCTTGTTAATCAGTTTTCGTCCATGACTGTTTCGAAAACTTGATATTCATCAGTTTTCGCTGATTATGGTTTCGAGAACTTGATATTCATCAGTTTTCGCCTCACCAATGAGTGTTTCGAAAACTTGATTTTCTTGTTAATCAGTTTTCGCCCATAAGTGTTTCGAAAACTGGATATTCATAAGTTTTCGCGAATGATTATTTTGAAACCTTGATTTTCTTGTTAATCAGTTTTCACCGAAGAGTGTTTCGAAAACTTAATATTCATTTGTTTGGGCCAGTGAGTGATTCGGAAACTAGATATTCATCAGTTTTCACCAACGAGTGTTTCGAAAATATTATTTTCTTGTTGATCCGTTATTGCCGGTGAGTGTTTCGAAAGTTGATATTTACCAGTTTTCGCTGATTAGGGTTTCGGAAACTTGATATTCATCAATTTTCGCCAATGAGTGTTTCGAAAACATGATTTTCTCGTTAATAAGTTTTCGCCGTTGAGTGCTTCGAAATCTTGATATTCATCAGATTTCGCCGGTGAGTGTTTCGGAAACGTGATATTCTTTAGTTTTCGCCAATGAGTGTTTCGAAAACTTGATTTTCTTGTTAATCAGTTTTCGCCGGTGAGTGTTTCGAAAACTTGATATTCTTCAGTTTTCGCCAATGAGTGTTTAGAAAACTTGATTTTCTTGTTAATCAATTTTCGCAGGTCAGTGTTTCGAAAATTTGATATTCATCAGTTTTTGCTGATTAGTGTTTCGAAAATTTGATGTTCATCAGTTTTCGCCAAAGAGTGTTTCGAAAACTTGATTTTCTTGTTAATCAGTTTTCGCCGATGAGTGCTTCGAAAACTTCATATTCATCAATTTTCGCAGGTGAATGTTTCAGAAACCCTATATTTTTCAGTTTTCGCCAATGAGTGTTTCGAAAACTTGATTTTCTTGTTAATCAGTTTAAGCCGGTGAGTGTCTCGAAAACTTGATATTCATCAGTTTTCGCCAATGAGTGTTTCGAAAACTTGATTTCTTGTTAATCAGTTTTTGCCGGTGAGTGTTTCGAAAACTTGATATTCATCAGTTTTCGCCATGGAGCGTTTCGAAAACTTGATTTTCTTGTTAATCAGTTTTCGTCGATGACTGATTCGAAAACTTGATATTCATCAGTTTTCGCCTATGAGAGTTTCGAAGAGTTGATTTTCTTGTTAATCAGTTTTCGCCGGTGAGTGTTTCGAAAACTTGATATTCATCAGTTTTCGCCAATGAGTGTTTCAAAAACTTGATTTTTTTATTAATCAGGTTTCGCCGATGAGTGTGTCGAATACTTGATATTCATCAATTTTCGCTAAGGAGTATTTTGAAAACATGATATTCATCAATTTTCGCCAATGAGTGTTTCAAAAACTTGATTTTCTTGTTAATTAGTTTTGGCCGGCGAGTGTTTCAAAAAGTTGATATTTAACAGTTTTCGCTGATTAGGGTTTCGGAAACTTGATACTCATAAGTTTTCGCCAATGAGTATTTCGAAAACATGATTTTCTTGTTAATCATTTTTCGCCGATAAGTGCTTCGAAAACTTTATATTCATCAGTTTTCGCCAGTGAGTGTTTCGGAAACTCTATATTCTTTAGTTTTCGCCAATGAGTGTTTCGAAAACTTGATTTTCTTGTTAATCAGTTTTCACCGAGGAGTGTCTCGAAAACTTGATATTCATCAGTTTTCACTGATTAGTGTTTCGAAAACTTGATATTCATCAGTGTTTGCCAATGAGCGTTTCGAAAACTTGATTTTCTTGTTAATCATTTTTCGCCGATGAGTGTTTCGAAAACATGATATTCATCAATTTTCGCCAACGAGTGTTTCGAAAACTTGATTTTCTTGTTAATCAGTTTTCGCCGATGAGTGTTTCGAAAACTTGATATTCATCAGTTTTCGCTGATAAGTGTTTCGAAAACTTGATATTCATGAGTTTTTGCAATGAGCGTATCGAAAACTTGATTTTCTTGTTAATCAGTTTTCGTCCATGACTGTTTCGAAAACTTGATATTCATCAGTTTTCGCTGATTATGGTTTCGAGAACTTGATATTCATCAGTTTTCGCCTCGCCAATGAATGTTTCGAAAACTTGATTTTCTTGTTAATCAGTTTTCGCCGATGAGTGTTTCGAAAACATGATATTCATCAGTTTTCGCCAATGAGTGTTTCAAAAACTTGATTTTCTTGTTAATTAGTTTTCGCTAATGAGTATTTCAAAAACATGATAGTCATCAATTTTTACCGGTGAGTGTTTCGGAAACTTGATATTCTTCAGTTTTCGCCAATGACTGTTTCAAAAACTTGATTTTCTTGTTAATCAGTTTTTGCCGATGAGTGTTTCGAAAACTTGATATTCATCAGTTTTTGCTGACTAGGGTTTCGAAAACGTGATATTCTTTAGTTTTTGCCAATGAATGTTTCGAAAACTTTATTTTCTTGTTAATTAATTTTCATCGATGAGTGTTTTGAAAACTTGACATTCATCAACTTTCACCGGTGAGTGTTTCAGAAACTTGATATTCTTCAATTTTCGCCAATGAGTGTTTCGAAAACATTATTTTCTCGTTAATTAGTTTTTCTCGATGAGTGTTTCGAAAACTTGATATTCATCAGTTTTCGCCAGTAAGTGTTTCGAAAACATGATTTCGTTGTTAATCAGTTTTCACCAATGAGTGTTTTGAAAACATGATATTAATCAGTTTTTGCCGATGAGGGTTTCGGAATCTTGATATTCATAAATTTTCGCCAATGAGTGTTTCGAAAACTTGATTTTCTTGTTAATCAGTTTTCGCCGATGAGTGCTTCGAAAACTTCATATTCATCAATTTTCGCAGGTGAGTGTTTCAGAAACCCTATATTTTTCAGTTTTCGCCAATGAGTGTTTCGAAAACTTGGTTTTCTTGTCAATCAGTTTTCGCTGATGAGTGTTTTAAAAACTTTATATTCATCAGTTTTCGCCAATGAGTGTTTCGGAAACTTCATAATATTGTTGATCAATTTTTCTCGTTGAGTGTTTCAAAAACTTGATATTCATTAGTTTTCGCCAATGAGTGTTTCGAAAATATGATTTTCTTGTCAATTAGTTTTTGTCGATGAGTGTTTCGGAAACTTGATATTCATCAGTTTTCGCCAATGAGTGTTTCAAAAACTTGATTTTCTAGTTAATCAGTTTTCGTCGATGAGTGTTTCGGAAACATGATATTCATCAGTTTTCGCCAATGAGTGTATCGAAAACTTGATTTTCTCGTAAATCAGTTTTCGCCGATGAGTGTTTCGAAAAGTTGATATTCATCAGTTTTCCCTGATTAGGGTTTCGGAAACTTGATACTCATAAGTTTTCGCCAATGAGTGTCTCAAAAACTTGATTTTCTTGTTAATCAGTTTTCGCCGATGAGTGTTTCAAAAAGTTGATATTTAACAGTTTTCGCTGATTAGGGTTTCGGAAACTTGATACTCATAAGTTTTCGCCAATGAGTATTTCGAAAACATGATTTTCTTGTTAATCATTTTTCGCCGATAAGTGCTTCGAAAACTTCATATTCATCAGTTTTCGCCAGTGAGTGTTTCGAAAACTTGATTTTCTTGTAAATCAATTTTCGCCAAAGAGTGTTTCGAAAACTTGATATTCATCAGTTTTCACTGAATAGTGTTTCGAAAACTTGATATTCATCAGTTTTTGCCAATGAGTGTGTCGAAATCTTGATTTTCTTGTTAATCAGTTTTCGCCGGTGAGTGTTTCGAAAACTTGATATTCTTCAGTTTTCGCCAATGAGTGTTTAGAAAACTAGATATTCTTGTTGATCAGTTTACGCCGATGAGTGTTTCGAAAACTTTACATTCATCAGTTTTTGCTGATAAGTGTTTCGGACACATGATATTCATTAGTTTCTGCCAATGAGCATTTAGAAAACACGATTTTCTTGTTAATGAGTTTTTGTCGAAGACTGATTCGGAAACTTGATATTCATCAGTTTAACGCCGATTAAGGTTTCGGAAACTTCATATTCATTAGTTTTCGCCAATGAGAGTTTCAAAAACTTGATTTTCTTGTTAATCAGTTTTTGCCGATCAGTGTTTCGAAAACTTGATATTCATCAGTTTTCGCCAATGAGTGTTTCGAAAACATGATTTTCTTGTTAATCAGTTTTCGCCAATGAGTGTTTCGAAAACCTGATATTCATCAGTTTTCGCCGATGAGTGTTTCGAAAACTTGATTTTCATCAGTTTTCGCTAATGTGTGTATCGAGAACTTGATTTTCTTGTTAATTAGTTTTCGCCGATGAGTGTTTCGAAAACTTGATATTCATCTGTTTCGCCGATGAGTGTTTCGAAAACTTGATATTCTTCAGTTTTCGCCAACGAGTGTTTCGAAAAATTGATTTTCTTGTTAATCAGATTTTGACGGTGAGTGTTTCAAAAACTTGATATTCAACAATTTTCGCTGATTGAGGTTTTGGAACATTGATATTCATCAGTTTTCGCCAATGAGTGTTTCGAAAACTTGATTTTCTTGTTAATCAGTTTCTGCTGAGGAGTGTTTCGAAAACTTGATATTCATCAGTTTTCGCTAATGAGTGTGTCAAAAACTTGATATTCTTGTTAATCAGTTTTCGCCAATGAGTGTTTTGAAAATTTGATATTCTTGTTAATCAGTTTTCACCGGTGAGTGTTTCAAAAACTTGATATTCATCAATTTTCGCTGGTGAGTGTTTTAAAAACTTGATATTCATCAGTTTTTGCGAATGAGTGTTTTAAAAACTTGATTTTCTTGTTAATCAGTTTTTGCCGATAAGTGTTTCAGAAACTTGATATTCATTAGTTTTTGCCAATGAGTGTTTCGAAAACTTGATTTTCTTGTTAATCAATTTTCGCCGATGAGTGTTTCGAAAACTTGATATTCATCAGTTTTCGCCGGTGAGTGTTTTGAAAACTTGATATTCATCAGTTTTCGCCAATGAGTGTTTCGAAAACTTGATTTTCTTGTTAATCAGTTTTCGCCAGTGAGTGTTTTAAAAACTTGATATTCATCAGTTTTTACCGATGAGTGTTTCAAAAACTTGATTTTCTTGTTAATCAGTTTTCGCCAATGAGTGTTTCGAAAACTTGATATTCATCAATTTTCGCCGTTGAGTGTTTCGAAAACTTGATATTCATCAGATTTCACCAATGAGTGTTTCGAAAACTTGATTTTCTTGTTAATCAGTTTTCGCCGATGAGTGTTTCGAATACTTGATATTTATCAGTTTCTGTCGATTAGTGTTTCGGAAACCTGATATTTATCAGTTTTTGCTAATGAGTGTATCGAAAACTTGATTTATTTGTTAATCAGTTTTCGCCGATGAGTGTTTCGAAAACTTGATATTCATTAGTTTTCCGCTGAATAGTGTTTCAGAAAATTAATATTCATCAGTTTTCGCCAACGAGAGTTTCGAAAACTTGATATTCATCAATTTTTGCCGGTGAGTGTTTCGAAAACATGATATTCATTGGTTTTTGCCAATGTGTGTTTTGAAAACTTGATTTTCTTGTTAATCAGTTTTCGCCGATGATGTAACATCCCAAAAATGGAAACTCAACTTTGACCAAAAAGTCAAAGTGTTGACTTTTTCTAAGTTGTTGACTTTTGTGTTGACTTTTCTTTAACTTGTTTGACTTTTTGATTTTTAAGTGTTTGGATGTGTTTGCCTTTGTTTTTGTTTGTAATTAAGTTTATGAAACCCTAACTAGAGGTCAAGAGATCCAAAAACCAGAGAAAAATGACCAGAGGAACCCTAACACTAACCCTAGGGACTAAATTGAAAAGAATAAGTGAGTTTTAACCCTTTTCTTTAATAAGTGAAATAGGGCAGAAAAGACCTATTTGACCCTAGAAAGATACCCTAGGACACTCTAGAGATACCCTAAGACCTAGCTAAGGGACCCCAAGCCCAAGAAAAGTCCTAAAAGGACACATTTTTTCCAGTGAAAATTCAGGACTAAAATGAAAGATCTGAAAAATGAGAGCTTTAGCCCTTTAGCTTACTTAAGGCCTAAGGAAGCCCAATTTAACCAGTTAGAGACACCCTAAACTATCCTACAAAGTGCCAGCCATGAATTAAATCAAAAACAAACACAATTAGGTGAGTAACATATTTTAAAAATAGCAATAAATAGGAAACTTAAAACAAATTAATCCCTTTTAATGCCTTTAAGAGTTTGTAACCGAATTTACTAGTTTTAAAGCCAATTAAAGACCCAATCAAGGTAGTTACCACACCCAGCAACTTAAGTAAGCAAAATACAAGGTCAAAATTAAGTGAATTGAGTCTGAAAACCGAGGCTATATAAGGTATAGCTTAAATTAAACAAGCCCCTAAGTATTAACCACTAATGCACCTAGATTAAAGCCTACCCGAGACCTAAGTGTCTAATTACCCACCCAAACGAGCACTTAAGTAGCCAGCACACCCCTAATATGTGTCCTAGCACTAACCCACGAGCCCCAGCCAGCCAACACCTCATCCCACTAATCATTGGGATTTCAGATGGTTTAAGTGCTATATAAGGAAGGAAACCGAGAGGGAGAGGTCATTAGAAGGCAAAGCGAAAAACCAGAGCTGAGAGTTGTGAGTTGAGGATTCAGGAAGATATTTAAAGCTGTGGAGAAGCTCGGGGTTTGGGGATTAGCAGTTGGAGGCAGAGAAAGAAGCTGAAAATCCTCAAACACCCATACACCCGAATCCTGCTTTCTTTGCATCAGTTTGCCCAACCTATTCAGAGGTCCAAATCCGTGCTTCTTCTTCTGGAAATCAAGGTAACGTAGTGTTACCCTTCCCTCTCCATCACTGAGCCAAGAGCATCCAGCAGAAATGGTGGTATGAGCCTCTATGACTCATTTGCCCGAGGCTGCCACAAAATGCCCTGTTTTGGGCAGTGAACCTTCCATGAGGCATATCTCCTTCATCTGTTATCCAATTTGAGCGTGTTAGTAGTCATTAGAAATCTAAGAAGATAATCTTTAAAAGCCCCTCAATGCATGCATGATCAGAGGCTGCCGTACAAGGGTTTAGAGCCTCGAAAGATTGTGAATTTTCTGCTAAAAATGTGTTTTCTGATGTTGTACTGTATGCTTGCTGAACTTGTTATCTCTGGTGTTCTGAGTCTTGAATTGAGTAGAAATGGTTGGGAAAAGGCATTTAGGACCTCTAGGTGGTAGGAACTTGCTGTGATCACTCAGAAAGCTATGGGTACAAAGTGATGGTTCTCAATATTTAAATTAAACATTCTGCTTCACTGAAAAACTGTACTTGTTTTCCTCACTTCTGCCATTTCCTGTAAAGTTTCTGTTTTCCTTGTTACTCTGCTGAAAAATAGTAACTGGTAAGTTTTAAAGCATTGAGAGAATGCAGAAACGGGAAGAAAACAGAAAGGAAAATTTTCAGTGATGCAGCAAGAGTAGAGCATGTGGAAGGGATGAATCTTTTAAAATAAAATGGCTGGTAAACCATCCCTGAATCATTACTGGGAGGTAGGTGTGTGCTTCACCATGTACTTTTCTATTTCTCCACAGAAGCTACATGCTGAAATTGACCTACCTACTTGCTAGATTGTTGTTTTGAAACTCATAAAAACTAAGAAAGAATCAAATTCTGATTTTTGGGTGAAAAGCTTAAGTTTTTTCAAAGAGAGGAGTCAAGTCTGTGATTTCTGTTAAGAGTACATCTTGTGAGTGTTCTAGCTTTCATAACCTAGGAAATGCTTGCTGGAAGTTCAAATTAATTAGAGAAAGCCTAGGTAAGCCATGAATGGAAATTTGTGATGCATACATGCTAGTGTGGCTGTGAGCTTTGGTGTTTCTCTGAAATTTCTAGTGTGGGAACCTGCTAAGTTGTTAGTCACCTTGTAAATGCTCTAGAACTCTTGTTTGATCTGGTTTAGGCACCCTAAGTAACTAGAGGAACTTAAAGAAAAGGAAATGGCAAAAAGGAAGGAAAATATGTGCAAAAATAGTAGCTCTGTACTAATGTGGCTGCACCAACTTGTTGTGCAAGTCCCAAGTAGCCTAAATATGCTTGGGAGACACCAGGATGGGTTGGTGAGAGCTTAAAACAGAAAAAGAGAGGTAGTAGGGACTAAACTGAATGAATTTTTCTGTTTTTGCCCCTTTTTCAGAATCTGTGTAAACTGAGCTATCTGTGATAAAATTCCGGTACTTTATGGTTTTGTATGATAGTATGTACCTATGTGATGGTAGGGAGGTGGTCAGAGTGGCCTCTCACCCCATTCTATGCTCAACTTGATTTTTAGGAGAATTTATGTGTTTTGCTGCAAAAGTATGTGTTCTGGTTGCTATTTTTCTGTGAAAAATGCATGAGCAAGTCCCAATTAGCTTTTAGGTACTTGTTGCACCCTGGTTTTGGCTTGAAACAACCCAGAACAGAATTTGGGTGTTAATAGGGACTAATTTGCAAGAAAAACTTGATAAAAACTGAAAAGTCCTATTTCAACCCAAATTCTGGTTCAATTCTGTTGGGATTTTCTGGGTGTGTGTAGTAGGTCCTAATTGACCATTTTGGTGACTAAGTGAAGTCTAAATACTTGAAGTGTGCCTTGATTTTCTTTCTTTAAAGAATGGGACACCTTTGAAAAGATTTGTGAATTTAAGGGTCCAAATGCAATTGTCTTTATTGGAAAAATTGATTAGGCTGTTATGTATGCTTTAGTGACGCTTGTGGTGAAATTATTTGACCTTTGGATGATTATAATGATGGTTGTGCCTGTTACTTGTGGTGGAAGTTATATTTGACAATATGGTTGACTTATGGTTGACTTTTGTTGACCAGTGGTTGAACTTAATGATTTTATCAATGTGTGGCATCAAAATCATGAAACTGAGTTTTAGCATGCATCTGTGAAACTAAAATGCCTTGAAGGGCAGGCTTTTGAGCATGCATATGTATTTTGATGTGCATATGCCCCTAGAGGGGTAAAATGGTAAAATTGCCCTGGAGCGGCAGTATTTGTATTTTTATGCCTGGAGAGGCAATAATTGTGTTTTGATGACCTGGAGAGGCAGTATTTGTGTTTTGATGCCCTGGAGAGGCAATCACTGTGTTTTGATGTCCTGGAGAGGCAATTTATTTGGCAACTGAGTAAACATTACCTGTGGATAAAAATTATAATGTATAATTTGATCTGTATGAAAAGGACACACTAGGCTGGCTAGGAATGCGTCCGGGACGTAGCTGCCTAGCAACTAGTGAGGAAATAATCCAGTCCGGGACTGGTGATCCTAAGGTTCTAACTTTGTGCGCACACCGGGGGACGCCCTGGGATGTTAGGTAATTACTTGTTGGCTTTATTTGGGCAGGCTTTCCATAGTATTAAATGGTAAGTCGGTATTGTCCTGTTTCATTAGATTGTTTTGAATTGACGATAATGGTTTAACCAGTTGTAACAGATCTTGGAGAGACTTGATGGTTGCATGTAGAGGTAAACCTGTACATTTTGAAAAGATTGGCATGGCTGGAAATTGCATATAGTGGTAAATATGCACGTTTTGAAAATGAAAATGATTTTTCATCTGTTTACAATTTTCAGCATGACCATTTGTATGAATGGGAATATCATGTGATTGATGTATTGATTCCTTTTTGAGAGTCGAAATATCTTGTAATCGATGTGTATTATGTTTAAATTATCTGTTACAGGGATTTTATATCTCATTACGTTAGTGTGTTCAGATGCCCAGGTACATTCTGTTGCTGGAGATTGAGGTAGAGCTCATGGAGGTACCCCTCTTGGGATACTTCCAAATCCCGAAGGCAGTTAACATCCTTTTTTTCTTCCCTTCGGTTGAGAATGCCCCAGGGACTTAGAAAGGGGTGAGATGGACAGGTAGCAGGAGCTGACTCACATTTTGGCAGTGACTCTGATGTCACTCTAGTATAGGCTTAGTACTGACTATTTTGGGCCTGCGAGCCACTAACTTTAATACTTATGTCTGTATATATGTATGTCTGTATGGATTATATGCTGTGGACCTAGGTTTGAACTACTTAGGTAATATGCGGAGGTATAGTACCTCATTTCCACTTAACCTTGTTCGTATATGTAGATCAGGAGAGCGCGAGAGTATCAAACATGTAACTTCTAGTTTCTTAGGTTAAAATAAACAATTGAGAGTAAGCGATCCTCGCAGAAACACTTAACTTCACGAAAGGAAAAAGAAAAAAATTAGATTGAGTTTTTAAGAAGTTAAGTAAATAACCTAATTTCGCAACTAAAATCAATAGAGAAACTAGGACGTTATAGATGAGTGTTTCAGAAACTTGATACTCTTCAATTTTCGCCAATGAGTGTTTCGAAAACCTGATATCATCAGTTTTTGCCAATGAGTGTTTCAAAAACTTGATTTTCTTGTTAATCAGTTTTCGTCGATGAGTGTTTCAGAAACTTGATATTCATCAATTTTCGCCAATAAGTGTTTCGAAAACTTGATTTTCTTGTTAATCAATTTTTGCTGGTGAGTGTTTTAAAAACTTGATATTCATTAATTTTCGCCAATGAGTGTTTCGAAAACTTGATTTTCTTGTTAATCAATTTTCGTCGATGAGTGTTTTAAAAACTTGATATACATCAGTTTTTGCAGGTGAGTGTCTCGAAAACTTGATATTCATCAGTTTTCGCCAATGAATGTTTCGAAAGCTTGATATTCTTGCTAATGAGTTTCCCTCGTTAAGTGTTTCGAAACCTTCATATTCATCAGTTTTCGCTGATGAGGGTTTCGAAAACTTCATATTCATCAGTTTTTGCCATTGAGTGTTTCGAAAACTTGATTTTCGCAGATTAAGGTTTCGGAAACTTGATACTCATCAGTTTTCACCAATGAGTGTTTCGAAAACATGATTTTCCTGTTAATCAATTTTCGCCAATGAGTGTTTTGAAAACTTGAAATTCATCAGTTTTCGCCAGGGAGTGTTTCGGAAAGTTGATATTCTTCAGTTTTCACCGATGAGTGTTTCGAAAACATGATATTCATCAATTTTCTCCAGTGAGTGTTTCGCAAACTTGATATTCCTCAATTTTCGACAATGAGTGTTACGAACACTTGATTTTCTTGTTAATCAGTTTTCGCCTATCAGTGTGTCAAAAATATGATATTCATTTGTTTTCGCCGGTGAGTGTTTCGAAAACATGATATTCATCAGTTTTCACCAATGAGTGTTTCGAAAACATGATTTTCTTGTTATTCAGCTTTCCCCGATTAGTGTTTCGAAATGTTCATATTCATCAGTTTTCGCTGATTAGGGTTTCGAAAACTTGATATTCATCAGTTTTCGCCAATGACTGTTTCGAAACTTGATTTTCTTGTTAATTAGTTTAAGCTGATGAGTGTTTTGAAAACATGATATTCCTCAATTTTCGCCGGTAAGTGTTTCGAAAACATGATATTCATCAGTTTTCGCCAATGGGTGTTTCGAAAACTTGATTTTCTTGTTAATCAGTTTTCGCCGATGAGTGTTTCGAAAAGTTGTTATACATCAGCTTTCGCCTGTGAGTGTTTCGAAAACTTGATACTTATCAGTTTTCGCCAATGAGAATTTCGTAAACTTGCCGATGAGTTGTTCGAAACTTGATATTCATCAGTTTTCTCCAATGAGTGTTTCAAAAAGTTGATTTTCTTGTTAATCAATTTTCGCCGATGAGTGCTTCGAAAACTTGATATTCATCAGTTTTTGCCAATTAGTGTTTCGAAAACTTGATTTTCTTGTTAATCAGGTTTTGCCGATGAGTGTATCGAAATCATGATATTCATCAGATTTCGCCAATGAGTGTTTCGAAAACTTGATTTTCTTGTTAATCAGTTTTCGCCGATAAGTGTTTCGAAAACTTGATATTCATCAGCCTTCGCCGGTGAGTGTTTCGAAAAGTTGATATTCATCAGTTTTCAGTTGTTAGGGTTTTGGAAACTTTAAATTCATCAGTTTTCACCGATGAGTGTTTCGAAAACTTGATTTTCTTGTTAATCAGTTTTAGCCGATGAGTGTTTCGAAAACATGATATTCATCAGTTTTCGCCGGTGAGTGTTTCGAAAACATGGAATTCATCAGTTTTCGCCAATGAGTGATTCCAAAACTTCATTTTCTTGTTAATAAGTTTTCGCCGATGAGTGTTTCGAAAAGTTGATATACATCTGTTTTCGCCGGCGAGTGTTTTGAAATCAAGATATTCATCAGTTTTCAACAATGAGTGTTTCGAAAATATGATTTTCTTGTTAATCAGTTTTCACCGATGAGTGTTTCGAAAACTTGATATTCATCAGTTTTCGCCGGTGAGTGTTTCGGAAACTTGATATTCATCAGTTTTCGCCAATGAGTGTTTCGAAAACTTGATTTTCTTGTTAATCAGTTTTCGCCGGTGAGTGTTTCGAAAACTTGATATTCATCAGTTTTCGCCAATGAGTGTTTTGAAAACTTGATTTTCTTGTTAATCGATTTTCGCCGATGAGTGTTTCGAAAACTTGATATTCATCAGTCTTTGCAGGTGAGTGTTTCGAAAACATAATATTCACCAATTTTTACCAATGAGTGTTTTGAAAACTTGATTTTGCTGTTTATAAGTGTTTGCCGATGAGTGTTTCGAAAAGTTGATTTTCTTCAGTTTTCGCCAATGAGTATTTCAAAAACTTGATTTTCTTGTTAATCAGTTTTCGCCGATGAGTGTTTCGAAAACTTGATATTCATCCGTTTTTGCCGGTGAGTGTTTCAAAACATGATATTCATCAATTTTTCGCCAATTAGTGTTTCGAAAACTTGATATTCTGGTTAATTAGTTTTCACCGATGATTGTTTCGAAAAGTTGATATTATTCAGTTTTCGCCAATGAGTGTTTCGAAATTTGATATTCATCAGTTTTCGCTGATTAGGGTTTCGGAAACTTAATTTTCTTGTTAATCAGTTTTCGCCGATGAGTGCTTCGACAACTTGATATTCATCAGTTTCCGCCAACGAGTGTTTTGAAAACTTGATTTTCTTGTTAATAAGTTTTCGCCGATCAGTGATTCGAAAACTTGATATTCATCAGTTATCGCCGGTGAGTGTTTCGGAAACTTGATATTCATCAGTTTTGCCAATGAGTGTTTCGAAAACTTGATTTTCTTGTTAATCAATTTTCGCCGATGAGTGTTTCGAAAACTTGATATTCATTAGTTTTCGCCGATTAGTGATTCGGAAACTTGATATTCATTAGTTTTTCGCCAATGAGTGTTTCTAAAACTTGATTTTCTTATTAATCAATTTTCGCCGACGAGTCTGTCGAAAACTTGAGATTCATTAGTTTTTGCCGGTGAGTGTTTCCAAAACATGATATTCATCTATTTTCTCCAATGAGTGTTTCGCAAACATGCTTTTCTTGTTAATCAGTTTTCGCCGATGAGTATTTCGAAAACTTGATATTCATCAGTTTTCACCAGTGAGTGTTTCGAAAAGTTGATTTTCTTGTTATTCAGTTTTCGCCGATTAGTGTTTCGAAATGTTCATATTCATCAGTTTTCGCTGATTAGGGTTTCGAAAACTTGGTATTCATCAGTTTTCGCCAATGACTGATCCGAAAACTTGATTTTCTTGTTAATTAGTTTAAGCTGATGAATGTTTTGAAAACATGATATTCATCAATTTACGACGGTGAGTGTTTTGGAAACTTGTTATTCTTCAATTGTCGCCAATGAGTGTTTCGAAAACTTGATTTCTGGTTAATCAGTTTTCGTCGATGAGTGTTTCAAAAACTTGATATTCATCAGTTTTCGCGGATTGGGATTTCGGAAACTTGATATTCATCAGTTTTTCACCAATGAGTGTTTCTAAAACATGATTTTCTTGTTAATCAGTTTTAGTCGATGAGTGCTTCGAAAACTTGATATTCATAAGTTTTCGCGGGTGAGTGTTTCGAAAACATGATATTCATCAGTTTTCGCCAGTGGGTGTTTAGAAAACATGATTTTCTTATTAATCAGTTTTCGCCGATGAGTGTTTCGAAAAGTTGATATTCATCAGTTTTCAGTTATTAGTGTTTTCGAAATTTTATATTCATCAGTTTTCGCCAATGAGTGTTTCGAAAACTTGATTTTCTTGTTAATCAGTTTTAGCCGATGAGTGCTTCGAAAACTTGATATCCAAAAGTTTTCGCTGGTGAGTGTTTCGAAAACATGATATTCATCAGTTTTTGCCAATGGGTGTTTCGAAAACTTGATTTTCTTGTTAATCACTTTTCGCCGGTGAGTGTTTCGAAAAGTGGTTATACATCAGTTTTCGAAGGTGAGTGTTTTGAAAACATGATATTCATCAGTTTTCGCCAATGAGTGTTTCGAAAACTTGATTTTATTGTTAATCAGTTCTTGCTGATGAGTGTTTCGAAAACTTGATATTCATCAGTTTTCGCTGATGAGTGTTTCAAAAACTTGATATTCATCAATTTTCGCCAATGAGTGTTTCGAAAACTTGATTTTCTTGTTAATCAGTTTTTCGCCGATGACTGTTTCGAAAACTAGATATTCATTAGTTTTCTCCAATGAGGGTTTCGAAAACTTGATTTTCTTGTTAATCAGTTTCGCCGATGAGTGTTTCTAAAACTTGATATTCATCAGTTTTCGCCAATGAGTGTTTCGTAAACTTGATTTTCTTGTTAATTAGTTCTTGCCGATGAGTGTTCCGAAAACTTGATATTCATCAGTTTTTGCCAATGAGTGTTTCGAAAAGTTGATTTTCTTGTTAATCAGTTTTCGCCGATGAGTGTTTCGAAAAGTTGATATTCATCAGCGTTCGCCGGTGAGTTTTTAGAAAACATGATATTCATCAGTTTTCGCCAATGACTGTTTCGTAAACTTGATTTTCTTGTTAATCAATTTCCGTTGATGAGTGTTTCGAAAACTTGATATTCATCAGTTTTCGCCAATGAGTGTTTCGGAAACTTGATTTTCTAGTTAATCAGTTTTCGTCGATGAGTGTTTCGAAAAGTTGATATTCATCAGTTTTCAGTTATTAGGGTTCTGAAACCTTTATATTCATTAGTTTTCGCCAATGAGTGTTTCGAAAACTTGATTTTTTTGTTAATCAGTTTTCGCCGATGAGTGTTTCGAAAACTTGATATTCATTAGTTTTCGCGGGTGAGTGTTTCGGGAACATGATATTCTTTAGTTTTCGTCAATGATTGTTTCGAAAACTTGATTTTCTTGTAAATCAGTTATTGCCGGTGAGTGTTTCGAAAACTTGATATTCATCCGTTTTCGCCAATGAGTGTTTCGAAAACTTGATATTCATTAGTTTTCGCCAAATGAGTGTTTCGAAAACTTGATTTTCTTGTTAATCAGTTTTCGCGGATGAGTGTTTCGAAAACTTGATATTCATCAGTCTTCGCCGGTGAGTGTTTCGAAAACATGATATTCACCAATTTTTGCCAATGAGTGTTTTGAAAACTTGATTTTCTTGTTTATAAGTGTTTGCCGATGAGTGTTTCGAAAAGTTGATATTCTTCAGTTTTCGCCGGTGAGTATTTCGAAAACATGATATTCATCAGTTTTCGCCAATGAGTGTTTCATAAACATGATTTTCTTGGTAATCAATTTCCGCTGATGAGTGTTTCGAAAACTTGATATTCATCAGTTTTCGCCAATGAGTGTTTCGAAAACTTGATTTTCTAGTTAATTAGTTTTCGCCGATGAGTGTTTCGAAAAGTTGATATTCATCAGTTTTCACTTATTAGGGTTTCGAAAACTTTATATTCATCAGTTTTCGCCAATGAGTGTTTCGAAAACTTGATTTTCTTGGCAATCAGTTTTCGCCGATGAGTGCTTCGAAAACTTGGTATTCATCAGTTTTCGCCGGTGAGTGTTTCGGAAACTTGATATTCTTCAGTTTTCGCCAATGAGTGTTTCGAAAACATTATTTTCTTGTAAATCAGTTTTTGCTGGTGAGTGTTTCGTAAACTTGATATTCATCAGTTTTCGCCAATGAGTGTTTAGAAAACTTAATATTCATTAGTTTTCGCCAATGAGTGTTTCGAAAACTTGATTTTCTTGTTAATCGATTTTCGCCGATGAGTGTTTCGAAAACATGATATTCGTCAGTTTCCGCCGGTGAGTGTTTCGAAAACATGATATTCACCAGTTTTCGCCTATGAGTGTATTGAAAACTTGATTTTCTTGTTAATCAGTTTTTGCCGATGAGTGTTTCGAAAAGTTGGTATTGATCAGTTTTCGCCGGTGAGTGTTTCGGAAACTTGATATTTTTCAATTTTCGCCAATGAGCGTTTCGAAAACTTGATTTTCTTGTAAATCAGTTTTTGCCGGTGAGTGTTTCGAAAACTTGATATTCATCAGTTTTCGCCAATGAGTGTTTCGAAAACTTGATATTCATTAGTTTTCGCCAATCAGTGTTTCGAAAGCTTGATTTTCTTGTTAATCAGTTTTAGCCGATGAGTGCTTCGAAAACTTGATATTCATAAGTTTTCGCCGGTGAGTGTTTTGAAAATATGATATTCATCAGTTTTCGCCAACGGGTGGTTTGAAAACTTGATTTTCTTGTTAATCAGTTTTCGCCGATGAGTGTTTCGAAAAGTTGTCATACATCAGTTTTCGCCGGTGAGTGTTTTAAAAACATGATATTCATCAATTTTCGCCAATGAGTGTTTCGTAAACTTGATTTTCTTGTCAATCAGTTCTCGCCGATGAGTGTTTCGAAAACTTGATATTCATCAGTGTTCGCCGATGAGTGTTTCGAAAACTTGATTTTCAACTGTTTTCGCCAATGAGTGTTTCGTAAACTTGATTTTCATGTTAATCAGGTTTTGCCGATGAGTGTTTCGAAAACATGATATTCATCAGTTTTCTCCAATGAGTGTTTCAAAAAGTTGATTTTCTTGTTAATTAGTTTTCGCCAATGAGTGTTTCTAAAACTTGATATTCATCAGTTTTCGCCAATGAGTTTTCGTAAACTTGATTTTCTTGTTAATCAGGTTTTGCCGATGAGTGTTTCGAAAACTTGATATTCATCAGTTTTCACCAATGAGTGTTTCGAAAAGTTAATTTTCTTGTTAATCAGTTTTGGCAGATGAGTGTTTCGAAAAGTTGATATTCATCATCGTTCGCCGGTGAGTATTTCGAAAACATGATATTCATCAGTTTTCGCCAATGAGTGTTTCGTAAACTTGATTTTCTTGTTAATCCATTTCCGCTGATGAGTGTTTCGAAAACTTGTTATTCATCAGTTTTCGCCAATGAGTGTTTCGAAAACTTGATTTTCTAGTTAATCAGTTTTCGCCGATGAGTGTTTCGAAAAGTTGATATTCATCAGTTTTTAGTTATTAGGGTTCTGGAAACTTTATATTCATCAGTTCTCGCCGATGAGTGTTTCGAAAACTTGATATTCATCAGTGTTCGCCGGTGAGTGTTTCGAAAACTTGATTTTCATCAGTTTTCGCCAATGAGTGTTTCGTAAACTGGATTTTCATGTTAATCAGGTTTTGCCGATGAGTGTTTCGAAAACTTGATATTCATCAGTTTTCTCCAATGAGTGTTTCAAAAGTTGATTTTCTTGTTAATTAGTTTTCGCCGATGAGTGTTTCTAAAACTTGATATTCATCAGTTTTCGCCAATGAGTTTTCGTAAACTTGATTTTCTTGTTAATCAGGTTTTGCCGATGAGTGTTTCGAAAACTTGATACTCATCAGTTTTCACCAAAGAGTGTTTCGAAAAGTTAATTTTCTTGTTAATCAGTTTTCGCCGATGAGTGTTTCGAAAGTTGATATTCATCATCGTTCGCCGGTGAGTATTTCGAAAACATGATATTCATCAGTTTTCGCCAATGAGTGTTTCGTAAACTTGATTTTCTTGTTAATCAATTTCCGCTGATGAGTGTTTCGAAAACTTGTTATTCATCAGTTTTCGCCAGTGAGTGTTTCGAAAACTTGATTTTCTAGTTAATCAGTTTTTGCCGATGAGTGTTTCGAAAAGTTGATATTCATCAGTTTTCAGTTATTAGGGTTCTGGAAACTTTATATTCATCAGTTTTCGCCAATGAGTGTTTTGAAAACTTGATTTTTTTGTTAATCAGATTTCACCGATGAGTGCTTCGAAAACTTGGTATTCATCAGTTTTTGCCGGTGAGTGTTTCGGAAACTTGATATTCTTTAGTTTTCGCCAATGAGTGTTTCGAAAACATGATTTTCTTGTAAATCAGTTTTTGCTGGTGAGTGTTTTGTAAACTTGATATTCATCAGTTTTCGCCAATGAGTGTTTTGAAAACTTGATATTCATTTGTTTTCGCCAATGAGTGTTTCGAAAACTTGATTTTCTTGTTAATCGATTTTCGCCGATGAGTGTTTCGAAAACATGATATTCATCAGTTTTCGCCGGTGAGTGTTTCGAAAACATGATATTCACCAGTTTTCGCCTATGAGTGTATTGAAAACTTGATTTTCTTGTTAATCAGTTTTTGCCGATGAGTGTTTCGAAAAGTTGGTATTGATCAGTTTTCGCCGGTGAGTGTTTCGGAAACTTGATATTTTTCAATTTTCGCCAATGAGCGTTTCGAAAACTTGATTTTCTTGTAAATCAGTTTTTGCCGGTGAGTGTTTCGAAAACTTGATATTCATCAGTTTTCGCCAATGAGTGTTTCGAAAACTTGATATTCATTAGTTTTCGCCAATGAGTGTTTCGAAAGCTTGATTTTCTTGTTAATCAGTTTTCGCCGATGAGTGTTTCGAAAACTTGATATTCATAAGTTTTCGCCGGTGAGTGTTTCGAAAATATGATATTCATCAGTTTTCGCCAACGGGTGGTTTGAAAACTTGATTTTCTTGTTAATCAGTTTTCGCCGATGAGTGTTTCGAAAAGTTGTCATACATCAGTTTTCGCCGGTGAGTGTTTTAAAAACATGATATTCATCAATTTTCGCCAATGAGTGTTTCGTAAACTTGATTTTCTTGTCAATCAGTTCTCGCCGATGAGTGTTTCGAAAACTTGATATTCATCAGTGTTCGCCGATGAGTGTTTCGAAAACTTGATTTTCATCTGTTTTCGCCAATGAGTGTTTCGTAAACTTGATTTTCATGTTAATCAGGTTTTGCCGATGAGTGTTTCGAAAACATGATATTCATCAGTTTTCTCCAATGAGTGTTTCAAAAAGTTGATTTCTTGTTAATTAGTTTTCGCCAATGAGTGTTTCTAAAACTTGATATTCATCAGTTTTCGCCAATGAGTTTTCGTAAACTTGATTTTCTTGTTAATCAGGTTTTGCCGATGAGTGTTTCGAAAACTTGATATTCATCAGTTTTCACCAATGAGTGTTTCGAAAAGTTAATTTTCTTGTTAATCAGTTTTGGCAGATGAGTGTTTCGAAAAGTTGATATTCATCATCGTTCGCCGGTGAGTATTTCGAAAACATGATATTCATCAGTTTTCGCCAATGAGTGTTTCGAAAACTTGATTTTCTAGTTAATCAGTTTTCGCCGATGAGTGTTTCGAAAAGTTGATATTCATCAGTTTTTAGTTATTAGGGTTCTGGAAACTTTATATTCATCAGTTCTCGCCGATGAGTGTTTCGAAAACTTGATATTCATCAGTGTTCGCCGGTGAGTGTTTCGAAAACTTGATTTTCATCAGTTTTCGCCAATGAGTGTTTCGTAAACTGGATTTTCATGTTAATCAGGTTTTGCCGATGAGTGTTTCGAAAACTTGATATTCATCAGTTTTCTCCAATGAGTGTTTCAAAAAGTTGATTTTCTTGTTAATTAGTTTTCGCCGATGAGTGTTTCTAAAACTTGATATTCATCAGTTTTCGCCAATGAGTTTTCGTAAACTTGATTTTCTTGTTAATCAGGTTTTGCCGATGAGTGTTTCGAAAACTTGATATTCATCAGTTTTCACCAAAGAGTGTTTCGAAAAGTTAATTTTCTTGTTAATCAGTTTTCGCCGATGAGTGTTTCGAAAAGTTGATATTCATCATCGTTCGCCGGTGAGTATTTCGAAAACATGATATTCATCAGTTTTCGCCAATGAGTGTTTCGTAAACTTGATTTCTTGTTAATCAATTTCCGCTGATGAGTGTTTCGAAAACTTGTTATTCATCAGTTTTCGCCAGTGAGTGTTTCGAAAACTTGATTTTCTAGTTAATCAGTTTTTGCCGATGAGTGTTTCGAAAAGTTGATATTCATCAGTTTTCAGTATTAGGGTTCTGGAAACTTTATATTCATCAGTTTTCGCCAATGAGTGTTTTGAAAACTTGATTTTTTTGTTAATCAGATTTCACCGATGAGTGCTTCGAAAACTTGGTATTCATCAGTTTTTGCCGGTGAGTGTTTCGGAAACTTGATATTTTTCAGTTTTCGCCAATGAGCGTTTCGAAAACTTGATTTTCTTGTAAATCAGTTTTTGCCGGTGAGTGTTTCGAAAACTTGGTATTCATCAGTTTTCGCCAATGAGTGTTTCGAAAACTTGATATTCATTAGTTTTCGCCAATGAGTGTTTCGAAAACTTGATTTTCTTGTTAATCAGTTTTAGCCGATGAGTGCTTCGAAAACTTGATATTCATAAGTTTTCGCCGGTGAGTGTTTCGAAAATATGATATTCATCAGTTTTCGCCAACGGGTGGTTTGAAAACTTGATTTTCTTGTTAATCAGTTTTCGCCGATGAGTGTTTCGAAAAGTTGTCATACATCAGTTTTCGCCGGTGAGTGTTTTGAAAACATGATATTCATCAATTTTCGCCAATGAGTGTTTCGTAAACTTGATTTTCTTGTCAATCAGTTCTCGCCGATGAGTGTTTCGAAAACTTGATATTCATCAGTGTTCGCCGGTGAGTGTTTCGAAAACTTGATTTTCATCAGTTTTCGCCAATGAGTGTTTCGTAAACTTGATTTTCATGTTAATCAGGTTTTGCCGATGAGTGTTTCGAAAACATGATATTCATCAGTTTTCTCCAATGAGTGTTTCAAAAAGTTGATTTCTTGTTAATTAGTTTTCGCCAATGAGTGTTTCTAAAACTTGATATTCATCAGTTTTCGCCAATGAGTTTTCGTAAACTTGATTTTCTTGTTAATCAGGTTTTGCCGATGAGTGTTTCGAAAACTTGATATTCATCAGTTTTCACCAATGAGTGTTTCGAAAAGTTAATTTTCTTGTTAATCAGTTTTTGCAGATGAGTGTTTCGAAAAGTTGATATTCATCATCGTTCGCCGGTGAGTATTTCGAAAACATGATATTCATCAGTTTTCGCCAATGAGTGTTTCGTAAACTTGATTTTCTTGTTAATCAATTTCCGCTGATGAGTGTTTCGAAAACTTGTTATTCATCAGTTTTCGCCAATGAGTGTTTCGAAAACTTGATTTTCTAGTTAATCAGTTTTCGCCGATGAGTGTTTCGAAAAGTTGATATTCATCAGTTTTTAGTTATTAGGGTTCTGGAAACTTGATATTAATCAGTTTTCCCCAATGAGTGTTTCGAAGCATTGATTTTCTTGTTAATTAGCTTTCGCCGATGAGTGCTTCGAAACTTGATATTCATCAGTTTTCGTCGTTGAGTGTTTCGAAAACTCGATATTCTTCAGTTTTCGCTAATGAGTGTTTCAAAAACTTGATTTTCTTGTCTATCAGTTTTTGCTGGTGAGTGTTTTGTAAACTTGATATTCATCAGTTTTCGCCACTGAGTGTTTTGAAAACTTGATATTCATTAGTTTTCGCCAATGAGTGTTTCGAAAACTTGATTTTCTTGTTAATCGATTTTCGCCGATGAGTGTTTCGAAAACATGATATTCATCAGTTTTCGCCGGTGAGTGTTTCGAAAACATGATATTCACCAGTTTTCGCCTATGAGTGTATTGAAAACTTGATTTTCTTGTTAATCAGTTTTTGCCGATGAGTGTTTCGAAAAGTTGGTATTGATCAGTTTTCGCCGGTGAGTGTTTCGGAAACTTGATATTTTTCAGTTTTCGCCAATGAGCGTTTCGAAAACTTGATTTTCTTGTAAATCAGTTTTTGCCGGTGAGTGTTTCGAAAACTTGTTATTCATCAGTTTTCGCCAATGAGTGTTTCGAAAACTTGATATTCATTAGTTTTCACCAATGAGTGATTCGAAAACTTGATTTTCTTGTTAATCAGTTTTAGGCGATGAGTGTTTCGAAAACTTGATATTCATAAGTTTTCGCCGGTGAGTGTTTCGAAAACATGATATTCATCAGTTTTCGCCAATGGGTGTTTTGAAAAGTTGTCATACATCAGTTTTCGCCGGTGAGTGTTTTGAAAACATGATATTCATCAATTTTCGCCAATGAGTGTTTCGTAAACTTGATCTTCTTGTTAATCAATTCTGGCCGATGAGTGTTTCAAAAAGTTGATATTCATCAGTTTTCGTCGGTGAGTGTTTCGAAAACTTGATATTCATCAGTTTTCGCCAATGAGTGTTTCGTAAACTGGACTTTCATGTTAATCAGGTTTTGCCGATGAGTGTTTCGAAAACTTGATATTCATCAGTTTTCTCCAATGAGTGTTTCAAAAAGTTGATTTTCTAGTTAATTAGTTTTCGCCGATGAGTGTTTCTAAAACTTGATATTCATCAGTTTTCGCCAAAGAGTTTTCGTAAACTTGATTTTCTTGTTAATCAGGTTTTGCCGATGAGAGTTTCGAAAACTTAATATTCATCAGTTTTTGCCAATGAGTGTTTCGAAAAGTTAATTTTCTTGTTAATCAGTTTTCGCCGATGAGTGTTTCGAAAATTTTATATTCATCAGCGTTCGCCGGTGAGTGTTTCGAAAACATGATATTCATCAGTTTTCGCCAATGAGTGTTTCGTAAACTTGATTTTCTTGTTAATCAATTTCCGCTGATGAGTGTTTCGAAAACTTGTTATTCATCAGTTTTCGCCAGTGAGTGTTTCGAAAACTTGATTTTCTAGTTAATCAGTTTTCGCCGATGAGTGTTTCGAAAAGTTGATATTCATCAGTTTTCAGTTATTAGGGTTCTGGAAACTTTATATTCATCAGTTTTCGCCAATGAGTGTTTCGAAAACTTGATTTTTTGTTAATCAGTTTTCACCGATGAGTGCTTTGAAAACTTGGTATTCATCAGTTTTTGCCGGTGAGTGTTTCGGAAACTTGATATTCTTTAGTTTTCGCCAATGAGTGTTTCGAAAACATGATTTTCTTGTAAATCAGTTTTTGCTGGTGAGTTTTTCGGAAACTTGATATTTTTCAGTTTTCGCCAATGAGTGTTTTGAAAACTTGATCTTGATTAGTTTTCGCGAATGAGTGTTTCGAAAACTTGATTTTCTTGTTAAGCAATTTTCGCTAATGAGTGTTTCGAGAAGTTGATATTCATCAGTTTTCACCGGTGAGTATTTCGAAAACATGATATTCACCAGTTTTCGCCTATGATTGTATTGAAAATTTGATTTTCTTGTTAATCAGTTTTTGCCGATGAGTGTTTCGAAAAGTTGGTATTGATCAGTTTTCGCCGGTGAGTGTTTCGGAAACTTGATATTTTTCAGTTTTCGCCAATGAGCGTTTTCGAAAACTTGATTTTCTTGTAAATCAGTTTTGTCGGTGAGTGTTTCGAAAACTTGGTATTCATCAGTTTTCGCCAATGAGTGTTTCGAAAACTTGATATTCATTAGTTTTCGCCAATGAGTGTTTCAAAAACTTGATTTTCTTGTTAATCAGTTTTAGCCGATGAGTGCTTCGAAAACTTGATATTCATAAGTTTTCGCCGGTGAGTGTTTCGAAAACATGATATTCATCAGTTTTCGCCAATGGGTGTTTCGAAAAGTTGTCATACATCAGTTTTCGCCGGTGAGTGTTTTGAAAACATGATATTCATCAATTTTCGCCAATGAGTGTTTCGTAAACTTGATTTTCTTGTCAATCAGTTCTCGCCGATGAGTGTTTCGAAAACTTGATATTCATCAGTGTTCGCCGGTGAGTGTTTCGAAAACTTGATTTTCATCAGTTTTCGCCAATGAGTGTTTCGTAAACTTGATTTTCATGTTAATCAGGTTTTGCCGATGAGTGTTTCGAAAACTTGATATTCATCAGTTTTCTCCAATGAGTGTTTCAAAAAGTTGATTTTCTTGTTAATTAGTTTTCGCCGATGAGTGTTTCTAAAACTTGATATTCATCAGTTTTCGCCAATGAGTTTTCGAAAACTTGATTTTCTTGTTAATCAGTTTTTGCCGATGAGTGTTTCGAAAACATGATATTCATCAGTTTTCACCGATGAGTGTTTCGAAAAGTTGATTTTTTTGTTAATCAATTTTTGCCGATGACTGTTTCAAAAACTTGATATTCATCATCGTTCGCCGGTGAGTATTTCGAAAACATGATATTCATCAGTTTTCGCCAATGAGTGTTTCGTAAACTTGATTTTCTTGTTAATCAATTTCCGCTGATGAGTGTTTCGAAAACTTGTTATTCATCAGTTTTCGCCAATGAGTGTTTCGAAAACTTGATTTTCTAGTTAATTCGTTTTCGCCGATGAGTGTTTCGAAAAGTTGATATTCATCAGTTTTCAGTTATTAGGGTTCTGGTAACTTTATATTCATCAGTTTTCGCCAATGAGTGTTTCGAAAACTTGATTTTTTTGTTAATCAGTTTTCGCCGATGAGTGCTTCGAAAACTTGGTATTCATCAGTTTTCGTCGGTGAATGTTTCGGAAACTTGATATTCTTCAGTTTTCGCCAATGAGTGTTTCGAAAACATGATTTCTTGTAAATCAGTTTTTGCTGGTGAGTGTTTCGTAAACTTGATATTCATCAGTTTTCGCCAATGAGTGTTTTGAAAACTTGATATTCATTAGTTTTCGCCAATGAGTGTTTCGAAAACTTAATTTTCTTGTTAATCGATTTTCGCCGATGAGTGTTTGGAAAACATGATATTCATCAGTTTTCGTCGGTGAGTGTTTCGAAAACATGATATTCACCAGTTTTTCGCCTATGAGTGTATTGAAAACTTGATTTTCTTGTTAATCAGTTTTTGCCAATGAGTCTTTCGAAAAGTTGGTATTGATCAGTTTTCGCCGGTGAGTGTTTCGGAAACTTGATATTTTTCAGTTTTCGCCAATGAGCGTTTCGAAAACTTGATTTTCTTGTAAATCAATTTTTGCCGGTGAGTGTTTCGAAAACTTGGTATTCATCAGTTTTCGCCAATGAGTGTTTCGAAAACTTGATATTCATTAGTTTTCGCCAATGAGTGTTTCAAAAACTTGATTTTCTTGTTAATCAGTTTTAGCAGATGAGTGCTTCGAAAACTTGATATTCATAAGTTTTCGCCGGTGAGTGTTTCGAAAACATGATATTCATCAGTTTTCGCCAATGGGTGTTTCGTAAACTTGATTTTCTTGTTAATCAATTTCCGCTGATGAGTGTTTCGAAAACTTGTTATTCATCAGTTTTCGCCAGTGAGTGTTTCGAAAACTTGATTTTCTAGTTAATCAGTTTTCGCCGATGAGTGTTTCGAAAAGTTGATATTCATCAGTTTTCAGTTATTAGGGTTCTGGAAACTTTATATTCATCAGTTTTCGCCAATGAGTGTTTTGAAAACTTGATTTTTTTGTTAATCAGTTTTCACCGATGAGTGCTTCGAAAACTTGGTATTCATCAGTTTTTGCCGGTGAGTGTTTCGGAAACTTGATATTCTTTAGTTTTCGCCAATGAGTGTTTCGAAAACATGATTTTCTTGTAAATCAGTTTTTGCTGGTGAGTGTTTTGTAAACTTGATATTCATCAGTTTTCGCCAATGAGTGTTTTGAAAACTTGATATTCATTTGTTTTCGCCAATGAGTGTTTCGAAAACTTGATTTTCTTGTTAATCGATTTTCGCCGATGAGTGTTTCGAAAACATGATATTCATCAGTTTTCGCCGGTGAGTGTTTCGGAAACATGATATTCACCAATTTTCGCCTATGAGTGTATTGAAAACTTTATTTTCTTGTTAATCAGTTTTTGCCGATGAGTGTTTCGAAAAGTTGGTATTGATCAGTTTTCGCCGGTGAGTGTTTCGGAAACTTGATATTTTTCAGTTTTCGCCAATGAGCGTTTCGAAAACTTGATTTTCTTGTAAATCAGTTTTTGCCGGTGAGTGTTTCGAAAACTTGATATTCATCAGTTTTCGCCAATGAGTGTTTCGAAAACTTGATATTCATTAGTTTTCGCCAATGAGTGTTTCGAAAACTTGATTTTCTTGTTAATCAGTTTTAGCCGATGAGTGCTTCGAAAACTTGATATTCATTAGTTTTCACCAATGAGTGTTTCGAAAAGTTAATTTTCTTGTTAATCAGTTTTCGCCGATGAGTGTTTCGAAAAGTTGATATTCATTAGTTTTCGCCAATGAGTGCTTCGAAAACTTGATATTCAAAAGTTTTCGCCGGTGAGTGTTTCGAAAACAAGATATTCATCAGTTTTCGCCAATGGGTGTTTCGAAAACTTGATTTTCTTGTTTATCAGTTTTCGCCGATGAGTGTTTCGAAAAGTTGTCATACATCAGTTTTCGCCGGTGAGTGTTTTGAAAACATGATATTCATCAATTTTCGCCAATGAGTGTTTCGTAAACTTGATTTTCTTGTCAATCAGTTCTCGCCGATGAGTGTTTCGAAAACTTGATATTCATCAGTGTTCGCCGGTGAGTGTTTCGAAAACTTGATTTTCATCAGTTTTCGCCAATGAGTGTTTCGTAAACTTGATTTTCATGTTAATCAGGTTTTGCCGATGAGTGTTTCGAAAACTTGATATTCATCAGATCTCTCCAATGAGTGTTTCAAAAGTTGATTTCTTGTTAATCAGTTTTCGCCGATGAGTGTTTCTAAAACTTGATATTCATCAGTTTTCGCCATTGAGTTTTCGTAAACTTGATTTTCTTGTTAATCAGGTTTTGCCGATGAGTGTTTCGAAAACGTGATATTCATCAGTTTTCACCAATGAGTGTTTCGGAAAGTTAATTTCTTGTTAATCAGTTTTCGCCGATGAGTGTTTCGAAAAGTTGATATTCATCATCGTTCGCCGGTGAGTATTTCGAAAACATGATATTCATCAGTTTTCGCCAATGAGTGTTTCGTAAACTTGATTTTCTTGTTAATCAATTTCCGCTGATGAGTGTTTCGAAAAACTTGTTATTCATCAGTTTTCGCCAATGAGTGTTTCGAAAACTTGATTTTATAGTTAATCAGTTTTCGCCGATGAGTGTTTCGAAAAGTTGATATTCATCAGTTTTCAGTTATTAGGGTTCTGGAAACTTTATATTCATCAGTTTTCGCCAATGAGTGTTTCGAAAACTTGATTTTTTTGTTAATCAGTTTTCGCCGATGAGTGCTTCGAAAACTTGGTATTCATCAGTTTTCGCCGGTGAGTGTTTCGGAAACTTGATATTCTTCAGTTTTCGCCAATGAGTGTTTCGAAAACATGATTTTCTTGTAAATCAGTTTTTGCTGGTGAGTGTTTCGTAAACTTGATATTCAACAGTTTTCGCCGACGAGTGTTTCGAAAACATGATATTCATTTGTTTTCGCCAATGAGTGTTTCAAAACTTTATTTTCTTGTTAATCAGTTTTTGCCGATGAGTGCTTCGAAAACTTAAAATTCATCAGTTTTCGCCGGTGAGTATTTCGTAAACTTGATATTCATCAGTTTTCGCCAATGGGTGTTTCGAAAAGTTGTCATACATCAGTTTTCGCCGGTGAGTGTTTTGAAAACATGATATTCATCAATTTTCGCCAATGAGTGTTTCGTAAACTTGATTTTCTTGTCAATCAGTTCTCGCCGATGAGTGTTTCGAAAACTTGATATTCATCAGTGTTCGCCGGTGAGTGTTTCGAAAACTTGATTTTCATCAGTTTTCGCCAATGAGTGTTTCGTAAACTTGATTTTCATGTTAATCAGGTTTTGCCGATGAGTGTTTCGAAAACTTGATATTCATCAGTTTTCTCCAATGAGTGTTTCAAAAAGTTGATTTTCTTGTTAATTAGTTTTCGCCGATGAGTGTTTCTAAAACTTGATATTCATCAGTTTTCGCCAATGAGTTTTCGTAAACTTGATTTTCTTGTTAATCAGGTTTTGCCGATGAGTGTTTCGAAAACATGATATCATCAGTTTTCACCAATGAGTGTTTCGAAAAGTTAATTTTTTTGTTAATCAGTTTTCGCCGATGACTGTTTCGAAAAGTTGATATTCATCATCGTTCGCCGGTGAGTATTTCGAAAACATGATATTCATCAGTTTTCGCCAATGAGTGTTTCGTAAACTTGATTTTCTTGTTAATCAATTTCCGCTGATGAGTGTTTCGAAAACTTGTTATTCATCAGTTTTCGCCAGTGAGTGTTTCGAAAACTTGATTTTCTAGTTAATTCGTTTTCGCCGATGAGTGTTTCGAAAAGTTGATATTCATCAGTTTTCAGTTATTAGGGTTCTGGTAACTTTATATTCATCAGTTTTCGCCAATGAGTGTTTCGAAAACTTGATTTTCTTGTTAATCAATTTTCGCCGATGAGTGTTTCGAAAACTTGATATTCATCAGTTTTTGTCGGTGAGTGTTTCGGAAACTTGATATTCTTCAATTTTCGCCAAGGAGTGTTTCGAAAACATGATTTTCTTGTTAATCAGTTTTCGCCAGTGAGTGTTTCGAAAACTTGATATTCATCAGTTTTCGCCAATGAGTGTTTCGAAAACTTGATATTCATTAGTTTTCGCCAATGAGTGTTTCGAAAACTTAATTTTCTTGTTAATCGATTTTCGCCGATGAGTGTTTGGAAAACATGATATTCATCAGTTTTCGTCGGTGAGTGTTTCGAAAACATGATATTCACCAGTTTTCGCCTATGAGTGTATTGAAAACTTGATTTTCTTGTTAATCAGTTTTTGCCAATGAGTCTTTCGAAAAGTTGGTATTGATCAGTTTTCGCCGGTGAGTGTTTCGGAAACTTGATATTTTTCAGTTTTCGCCGATGAGTGTTTCGAAAACTTGATTTTCTTGTTAATCAATTTTCGCCGGTGAGTGTTTCGAAAACTTGGTATTCATCAGTTTTCGCCAATGAGTGTTTCAGAAACTTGATATTCATCAGTTTTCGCCAATAAGTGTTTCAAAAACTTGATTTTCTTCTTAATCAGTTTTTGCAGATGAGTGCTTCGAAACTTGATATTCATAAGTTTTCGCCGGTGAGTGTTTCGAAAACATGATATTCATCAGTTTTCGCCAATGGGTGTTTCGTAAACTTGATTTTCTTGTTAATCAACTTCCGCTGATGAGTGTTTCGAAAACTTGTTATTCATCAGTTTTCGCCAGTGAGTGTTTCGAAAACTTGATTTTCTAGTTAATCAGTTTTCGCCGATGAGTGTTTCGAAAAGTTGATATTCATCAGTTTTCAGTTATTAGGGTTCTGGAAACTTTATATTCATCAGTTTTCGCCAATGAGTGTTTTGAAAACTTGATTTTTTTGTTAATCAGTTTTCACCGATGAGTGCTTCGAAAACTTGGTATTCATCAGTTTTTGCCGGTGAGTGTTTCGGAAACTTGATATTCTTTAGTTTTCGCCAATGAGTGTTTCGAAAACATGATTTTCTTGTAAATCAGTTTTTGCTGGTGAGTGTTTTGTAAACTTGATATTCATCAGTTTTCGCCAATGAGTGTTTTGAAAACTTGATATTCATTTGTTTTCGCCAATGAGTGTTTCGAAAACTTGATTTTCTTGTTAATCGATTTTCGCCGATGAGTGTTTCGAAAACATGATATTCATCAGTTTTCGCCGGTGAGTGTTCCGGAAACATGATATTCACCAATTTTCGCCTATGAGTGTATTGAAAACTTTATTTTCTTGTTAATCAGTTTTTGCCGATGAGTGTTTCGAAAAGTTGGTATTGATCAGTTTTCGCCGGTGAGTGTTTCGGAAACTTGATATTTTTCAGTTTTCGCCAATGAGCGTTTCGAAAACTTGATTTTCTTGTAAATCAGTTTTTGCCGGTGAGTGTTTCGAAAACTTGGTATTCATCAGTTTTCGCCAATGAGTGTTTCGAAAACTTGATATTCATTAGTTTTCGCCAATGAGTGTTTCGAAAACTTGATTTTCTTGTTAATCAGTTTTAGCCGATGAGTGCTTCGAAAACTTGAGATTCATTAGTTTTCACCAATGAGTGTTTCAAAAACTTGATTTTCATGTTAATCAGTTTTCACCGGTGAGTGTTTCGAATACATGATATTCATCAATTTTCGCAAATGAGTGTTTCGAAAACTTGATATTCAACAGTTTTCGCCGATGAGTGTTTGGAAAACATGATATTCATCAATTTTTGCCAATGAGTGTTTGGAAAACTTGATTTTCCTATTTATAAGTCTTCGTCGACGAGTGTTTCGAAATGTTGATCTTGATTAGTTTTCGTCGGTGAGTGTTTCAAAAACATGATGTTCATCAGTTTTCACCAATGAGTGTTTCGAAAACTTGATTTTCTTGTCAATCAGTTCTCGCCGATGAGTGTTTCGAAAACTTGATATTCATCAGTGTTCGCCGGTGAGTGTTTCGAAAACTTGATTTTCATCAGTTTTCGCCAATGAGTGTTTCGTAAACTTGATTTTCATGTTAATCAGGTTTTGCCGATGAGTGTTTCGAAAACTTGATATTCATCAGATCTCTCCAATGAGTGTTTCAAAAAGTTGATTTTCTTGTTAATCAGTTTTCGCCGATGAGTGTTTCTAAAACTTGATATTCATCAATTTTCGCCATTGAGTTTCGTAAACTTGATTTCTTGTTAATCAGGTTTTGCCGATGAGTGTTTCGAAAACGTGATATTCATCAGTTTTCACCAATGAGTGTTTCGGAAAGTTAATTTTCTTGTTAATCAGTTTTCGCCGATGAGTGTTTCGAAAAGTTGATATTCATCATCGTTCGCCGGTGAGTATTTCGAAAACATGATATTCATCAGTTTTCGCCAATGAGTGTTTCGTAAACTTGATTTTCTTGTTAATCAATTTCCGCTGATGAGTGTTTCGAAAACTTGTTATTCATCAGTTTTCGCCAATGAGTGTTTCGAAAACTTGATTTTATAGTTAATCAGTTTTCGCCGATGAGTGTTTCGAAAAGTTGATATTCATCAGTTTTCAGTTATTAGGGTTCTGGAAACTTTATATTCATCAGTTTTTCGCCAATGAGTGTTTCGAAAACTTGATTTTTTTGTTAATCAGTTTTCGCCGATGAGTGCTTCGAAAACTTGGTATTCATCAGTTTTCGCCGGTGAGTGTTTCGGAAACTTGATATTCTTCAGTTTTCGCCAATGAGTGTTTCGAAAACATGATTTTCTTGTAAATCAGTTTTTGCTGGTGAGTGTTTCGTAAACTTGATATTCATCAGTTTTCGCCAATGAGTGTTTTGAAAACTTGATATTCATTAGTTTTCGCCAATGAGTGTTTCGAAAACTTGATTTTCTTGTTTATCAGTTTTCGCCGATGAGTGTTTCGAAAAGTTGTCATACATCAGTTTTCGCCGGTGAGTGTTTTGAAAACATGATATTCATCAATTTTCGCCAATGAGTGTTTCGTAAACTTGATTTTCTTGTGAATCAGTTCTCGCCGATGAGTGTTTCGAAAACTTGATATTCATCAGTGTTCGCCGGTGAGTGTTTCGAAACTTGATTTTCATCAGTTTTCGCCAATGAGTGTTTCGTAAACTTGATTTTCATGTTAATCAGGTTTTGCCGATGAGTGTTTCGAAAACTTGATATTCATCAGTTATCTCCAATGAGTGTTTCAAAAAGTTGATTTTCTTGTTAATCAGTTTTCGCCGATGAGTGTTTCTAAAACTTGATATTGATCAGTTTTCGCCAATGAGTGTTTTGTAAACTTGATTTTCTTGTTAATCAGGTTTTGCCAATGAGTGTTTCGAAAACTTGATATTCATCAATTTTCTCCAATGAGTGTTTCAAAAAGTTGATTTTCTTGTTAATCAGTTTTCGCCGGTGAGTGTTTCTAAAACTTGATATTGATCAGTTTTCGCCAATGAGTGTTTTGTAAACTTGATTTTCTTCTTAATCAGGTTTGTTTTGTAAACTTGATTTTCTTCTTAATCAGGTTTTGCCGATGAGTGTTTCGAAAACTTGATATTCATCAGTTTTCGCTAATGAGTGTTTCGAAAAGTTGATTTTCTTGTTAATCAGTTTTCGCCGATGAGTGTTTCGAAAAGTTGATATTCATCAACGTTCGCCGGTGAGTTTTTCGAAAACATGATATTCATCAGTTTTCGCCAATGAGTGTTTCGTAAACTTGATATTCATCAGTTTTCGCCGGTGAGTGTTTCGAAAACTTGATATTCATCAGTTTTCGCCAATGAGTGTTTCGTAACTGGATTTTCATGTGAATCAGGTTTTGCCGATGAGTGTTTCGAAAACTTGATATTCATCAGTTTTCTCCAATGAGTGTTTCAAAAAGTTGATTTTCTTGTTAATCAGTTTTCGCTGATGAGTGTTTCTAAAACTTGATATTCATCAGTTTTCGCCTATGAGTGTTTCGTAAACTTGATTTTCCTTGTTAATCAGGTTTTGCCGATGAGTGTTTCAAAAACTTGATATTCATCAGTTTTCGCCAATGAGTGTTTCAAAAAGTTGATTTTCTCGTTAATCAGTTTTCGCTGATGAGTGTTTCTAAAACTTGATATTCATCAGTTTTCACCGATGAGTGTTTCGTAAACTTGATTTTCTTGTTAATCAGGTTTTGCCGATGAGTGTTTCAAAAACTAGATATTCATCAGTTTTCGCTAATGAGTGTTTCGAAAAGTAATTTTCTGTTAATCAGTTTTCGCCGATGAGTGTTTCGAAAAGTTGATATTCATCAGCGTTTGCCGGTGAGTTTTTTGAAAACATGATATTCATCAGTTTTCGCCAATGAGTGTTTCGTAAACTTGATTTTCTTGTTAATCAATTTCCGCTGATGAGTGTTTCGAAAACTTGATATTTATCAGTTTTCGCCAATGAGTGTTTCGAAAACTTGATTTTCTAGTTAATCAGTTTTGGACAATGAGTGTTTCGAAAAGTTGATATTCATCAGTTTTCAGTTATTAGGGTTTTGGAAACTTTATATTCATCAGCTTTCACGAATGAGTGTTTCGAAAACTTGATTTTTTAGTTAATCAGTTTTCGCCGATGAGTGCTTCGGAAACTTGATATTCTTCAGTTTTCGCCAATGAGTGTTTCGAAAACTTGATTTTCTTGTAAATCAGTTTGTGTCGGTGAGTGTTTCGAAAACTTGATATTCATCAGTTTTCGCCAATGACTGTTTCGAAAACTTGATATTCATTAGTTTTCGCCAATGAGTGTTTCGAAAACTTGGTTTTCTTGTTAATCGATTTTCGCCGGTGAGTGTTTCGAAAACATGATATTCACCAGTTTTCGCCGGTGAGTGTTTTGAAACATGATTTTCTTGTTAATCAGTTTTTGCCGATGAGTGTTTCGAAAAGTTGATATTCATCTGTTTTCGCCAATGAGTGTTTCGAAAACTTGATTTTCTTGTTAATCAGTTTTCGCCGATGAGTGTTTCGAAAACTTGATATGCATCAGTTTTTGCCGGTGAGTGTTTCAAAAACATGATATTGATCAATTTTCACCGATGAGTGTTTCGAAAACATGATTTTCTGGTTAATTAGTTTTCGCCGATGATTGTTTCGAAAAGTTGATATTATTCAGTTTTCGCCAATGAGTGTTTCGAAAACTTGATTTTCTTGTTAATCAGTTTTCGCCGATGAGTGTTTCGAAACTTGATATTCATCAGTTTTCGCTGATTAGGGTTTCGGAAACTTGATATTCATCAATTTTCGCTGATTAGGGTTTCGGAAAGTTGATATTCATCAGTTTTTGCCAATGAGTGTTTCGAAAACTTCATTTTCTTGTTAATCAATTTTCGCCGATGAGTGCTTCCACAACTTGATATTCATCAGTTTCCGCCAATGAGTGTTTTGAAAACTTGATTTTCTTGTTAATCAGTTTTCGCCGATGAGTGCTTCAAAAACTTGATATTCATCAGTTTTCGCCGGTGAGTGTTTCGGAAACTTGATATTCATCAGTTTTCGCCAATGAGTGTTTCGAAAACTTGATTTTCTTGTTAATCAATTTTCACCGATGAGTGTTTCGAAAACTTGATATTCATTAGTCTTCGCTGATTAGTGATTCGGAAACTTGATATTAATTAGTTTTCGCCAATGAGTATTTCGAAAACTTGATTTTCTTGTTAATCAATTTTTGCCGATGAGTGTTTCGAAAACTTGATATTCATTAGTTTTCGCCGGTGAGTGTTTGGAAAACATGATATTCATCAATTTTCGCCAATGAGTTTTCGTAAACTTGATTTTCTTGTTAATCAGTTTTCGCCGATGAGTGTTTCGAAAACTTGATATTCATCAGTTTTCGCAGGTGAGTGTTTCGAAAACATGATATTCATCAGTTTTCACCAATGAGTGTTTGGAAAACTTGATTTTCTTGTTAATCATTTTTCGCCGATTACTGTTTCGGAAACTTGATATTCATCAGTTTTTGCCAATGAGTGTTTCGAAAACATGATTTTCTTGTAAATCAGTTTTCGCCGAAAAGTATTTTGAAAACTTGATATTCATCAGTTTTCGCCGGTGAGTGCTTCGAAAACATGATATGCATCTGTTTTTGCCAATGAGTAATTCGATAAATTGATTTTCTAGTTAATCAGTTTTCGCCGATGAGTGTTTTGAAAAGTTGATATTTTATTAGTGTTTCGGAAACTTGGTATTCATCAATTTTCGCCATTGAGTGTTTTGAAAACTTGATTTTCTTGTTAAACAGTTTTCGCCGATGAGAGTTTCAAAAACTGGATATTCATCAGTTTTTGCCAATGAGTGTTTCGAAAACTTGATTTTCTTGTTAGTCAGTTTTCGACGGTGAGTGTTTCGAAAACATGATATTCATCAGTTTTCGCCAATGAGTGTTTTGAAAACTTGATTTTCTTTCTAATCAATGTTTGCCGATGAGTGTTTCAAAAAGTCGATATTCATAAGTTTTCGCAGTTTAAGGTTTCGAAAACATAATATTCATCAGTTTTGGCCAATGATTGTTTAGAAAACTTTACTTTCTTGTTAATCAGTTTTCGCCAATGAGTGTTTCGTAAACTTGATTTTCTTGTTAATCAGTTTTCGTCGATGAGTGTTTCGAAAAGTTGATGTTCATCAGTTTTCGCTGGTGAGTATTTCGAAAACTTGATATCCATCAGTTTTCGGCAATGAGTGTTTCGAAAACTTGATTTTCTTGTTAATCAGTTTTCGCCGGTGAGTGTTTCGAAAACTTGATATTCATCAGTTTTCGCCGATTAGGGTTTTGAAAACTTGATATTCATCATTTTTCGCCAATGAGTGTTTCGAAAACTTGATTTTCTTGTTAGTCAGTTTTCGCCGATGAGTGCTTCGAAAACTTGATATTCATCAATTTTCACCTGTGAGTGTTTCGGAAACTTGATATTCTTCAGTTTTTGCCAATGAGTGTTTCAAAAACTTGATTTTCTTGTTAATCAGTTTTCGCCGATGAGTGTTTCGAAAACATGATATTCATCAGTTTTCGCCAACGAGTGTTTCGAAAACTTGATTTTCTTGTTAATCAGATTTCGCCGATGAGAGTTTCGAAAAGTTGATATACATCAGTTTTAGCCAGTGAGTGTTTTGAAAACATGATATTCATCTATTTTCGCCAATGAGTGTTTCGTAAAGTTGATTTTCTTGTTAATCAGTTTTCGTCGATGAGTGTTTCGAAAACTTGATATTCATCAGTTTTCGCTGGTGAGTTTTTCGAAAACTTGATATCCATCAGTTCTCGGCAATTAATGTTTCGAAATCTTGATTTTCTTGTTAATCAGTTTTCGCCGGTGAGTGTTTCGAAAACTTGATATTAATCAGTGTTCGCCAATGAGTGTTTCGAAAACTTGATTTTCATGTTAATCAGTTTTCGCCGATGACTGTATCGAAAACATGATATTCATCAATTTTCACAGGTGAGTGTTTGGGAAACTTGATATTCATTAGTTTTTGCCAATATGTGTTTCGAAAACTTGATTTTCTTGTTAATTAGTTTTCGCCGATGAGTGTTTCGAAAACATGATATTCATCAGTTTTCGCCAACGAGTGTTTCGAAAACTTGATTTTCTTGTTAATCAGATTTCGCCGATGAGAGTTTCGAAAAGTTGATATACATCAGTTTTAGCCAGTGAGTGTTTTGAAAACATGATATTCATCTATTTTCGCCAATGAGTGTTTCGTAAAGTTGATTTTCTTGTTAATCAGTTTTCGTCGATGAGTGTTTCGAAAACTTGATATTCATCAGTTTTCGCTGGTGAGTATTTCGAAAACTTGATATCCATCAGTTCTCGGCAATTAGTGTTTCGAAAACTTGATTCTCTTGGTAATCAGTTTTCGCCGGTGAGTGTTTCGAAAACTTGATATTCATCAGTTTTCGCTGATTAGGGTTTCGAAAACTTGATATTCATCAGTTTTCGCCAATGAGTGTTTCGAAACTTGATTTTCTTGTTAATCAGTCTTCGCCGATGAGTGCTTCGAAAACTTGATATTCATCAATTTTCATTGGTGAGTGTTTCAGAAACTTGATATTCTTCAGTTTTTGCTAATGAGTGTTTCAAAAACATGATTTCTTGTTAATCAATTTTCGCCGGTGAGTGTTTCGAAAACTTGATATTCATCAGTTTTCGCCAATGAGTTTTTCGAAAGCTTGATTTTCTTGTTAATCAGTTTTCGCCGGTGAGTGTTTCGAAAACTTAATATTCATCAGTTTTCGCCAATGAGTGTTTCGAAAACTTGATTTTCTTGTTAATCAGTTTTCGCCGATGAGTGTTTCGAAAACTTGATATTCTTCAGTTTTCGCCGATGAGTGCGTCGAAAACTTGATATTCATCAAGTTTTGCGGGTGAGTGCTTCAGAAACTTGATATTCTTCAGTTTTCGCCAATGAGTGTTTCGAGACCTTGATTTTCTTGTTAATCAGTTTTCGCCGGCGAGTGTTTCGAAAACTTGATATTCATAAGTTTTTGCAAATGAGTCTTCCGAAAACTTGATTTTCTTGTTAATCAGTTTTCGCCGATGAGTGTGTCAAAAACATGATATTCATTAGTTTTCCTCGGTGAGTGTTTCGAAAACATGATATTCATCAGTTTTCGCGAATGAGTGTTTCGAAAGCTTGATTTTCTTGTTAATCATGTTTCTCCGATGAGTGCTTCAAAAACTTGATATTCATCAGTGTTCGCCGGTGAGTGTTTCGAAAACTTGATATTCATCAGTTTTCGCCAATGAGAGTTTCGAAAACTTGATTTACTTGTTAATCAGTTTTCGCCGATGAGTGTTTTGAAAACATGATATTCATCAATTTTCGCCAATGAGTGTTTCGTAAACTTGATTTTCTTGTTAATCAGTTTTCGCCGATGAGTGTTTCGAAAACTTGATATTCATCAGTTTTCGCTGGTGAGCATTTCGAAAACTTGATATCCATCAGTTTTCGGCAATGAGTGTTTCGAAAACTTGATTTTCTTGTTCATCAGTTTCCGACGGTGAGTGTTTCGGAAACTTCATATTCTTTAGTTTTCGCCAATGAGTGTTTCGAAAACATGATTTTCTTATTAATCAGTTTTCACCGGTGAGTGTTTTGAATACATGATATTCATCTATTTTCGCTAATGAGTGTTTCGTAAACTTGATTTTCTTGTTAATCAGTTTTCGCCGATGAGTGTTTCGAAAACATGATATTCATCAGTTTTCGCTGGTGAGTATTTCGAAGACTTGATATCCATCAGTTTTCGGCAATGATTGTTTCGAAAACTTGATTTTCTTGTTAATCAGTTTTTGCCGGTGAGTCTTTCGAAAACATGATATTCATCAGTTTCCGCTGATTAGGGTTTCGAAAACTTGATATTCAATAGTTATCGCCAATGAGTGTTTCGAAAACTTGATATTCATCAGTTTTCGCTGGTGAGCATTTCGAAAACTTGATATCCATCAGTTTTCGGCAATGAGTGTTTCGAAACTTGATTTTCTTGTTAATCAGTTTTCGCCGGTGAGTTTTTCGAAAACTTGATATTCATCAGTTTTCGCTAATGAGTCTTTCGAACACTTGATTTTCTTGTTAATGAGTTTTCGCCGATGAGTGTGTCAAAAACATGATATTCATCAGTTTTCGCTAGTGAGTGTTTCAAAAACATGATTTTCTTGTTAATCAGTTTTCGCCGATGAGTGCTTCAAAAACTTGATATTCATCAGTTTTCGCCGGTGAGTGTTTCGGAAACTTGATATTCTTTAGTTTTCGCCAATGAGTGTTTCGAAAACTTGATTTTCTTGTTAATCAATTTTCACCGGTGAGTGTTTTGAATACATGATATTCATCTATTTTCGCTAATCAGTGTTTCGTAAACTTGATTTTCTTGTTAATCAGTTTTCGCCGATGAGTGTTTCGAAAACATGATATTCATCTGTTCTCGCTGGTGAGTATTTCGAAGACTTGATATCCATCAGTTTTCGGCAATGATTGTTTCGAAAACTTGATTTTCTTGTTAATCAGTTTTTGCCGGTGAGTCTTTCGAAAACATGATATTCATCAGTTTTCGCTGATTAGGGTTTCAAAAACCTGATATTCATCAGTTTTCGCCAATGAGTGTTTCGAAAACTTGATTTTCTTGTTAATCAGTTTTCGCCAGTGAGTGTTTTGAATACATGATATTCATCTACTTTCGCCAATGAGTGTTTCGTAAACTTGATTTTCTTGTTAATCAGTTTTCGCCGATGAGTGTTTCGAAAACTTGATATTCATCAGTTTTCGCTGGTGAGTATTTTGAAAACTTGATATCCATCAGTTTTCGGCAATGAGTGTTTCGAAAACTTGATTTTCTTTTAATCAGATTTTGCCGGGTGAGTGTTTCGAAAACTTGATATTCATCAGTTTTCGCTTATTAGGGTTTCGAAAACATGATATTCATCAGTTTTCGCCAATGAGTGTTTCGAAAACTTGATTTTCTTGTTAATCAGTTTTCGCCGGTGAGTGTTTTGAATACATGATATTCATCTATTTTCGCCAATGAGTGTTTCGTAAACTTGATTTCTTGTTAATCAGTTTTCGCCGATGAGTGTTTCGGAAACTTGATATTCATCAGTTTTCGCTGGTGAGTATTTCGAAAACTTGATATCCATCAGTTTTCGGCAATGAGTGTTTCGAAAACTTGATTTTCTTGTTAATCAGTTTTCGCCGGTGAGTGTTTCGAAAACTTGATATTCATCAGTTTTCGCTAATGAGTCTTTCGAACACTTGATTTTCTTGTTAATGAGTTTTCGCCGATGAGTGTGTCAAAAACATGATATTCATCAGTTTTCGCCAGTGAGTGTTTCAAAAACATGATTTTCTTGTTAATCAGTTTTCGCCGATGAGTGCTTCAAAAACTTGATATTCATCAGTTTTCGCCGGTGAGTGTTTCGGAAACTAGATATTCTTTAGTTTTCGCCAATGAGTGTTTCGAAAACTTGATTTTCTTGTTAATCAGTTTTCACCGGTGAGTGTTTTGAATACATGATATTCATCTATACTCGCTAACGAGTGTTTCGTAAACTTGATTTTCTTGTTAATCAGTTTTCGCCGATGAGTGTTTCGAAAACATGATATTCATCAGTTTTCGCTGGTGAGTATTTCGAAGACTTGATATCCATCAGTTTTCGGCAATGATTGTTTCGAAAACTTGATTTTCTTGTTAATCAGTTTTTGCCGGTGAGTCTTTCGAAAACATAATATTCATCAGTTTTCGCTGATTAGGGTTCGAAAACTTGATATTCAATAGTTTTCGCCAATGAGTGTTTCGAAAACTTGATTTTCTTGTTAATCAGTTTTCGCCGGTGAGTGTTTGAATACATGATATTCATCTACTTTCGCCAATGAGTGTTTCGTAAACTTGATTTTCTTGTTAATCAGTTTTCGCCGATGAGTGTTTCGAAAACTTGATATTCACCAGTTTTCGCTGGTGAGTATTTCGAAAACTTTATATCCATCAGTTTTCGGCAATGAGTGTTTCGAAAACTTGATTTTCTTGTTAATCAGTTTTCGCCGGTGAGTGTTTCGAAAACTTGATATTCATCAGTTTTCGCTAATGAGTCTTTCGAACACTTGATTTTCTTGTTAATCAGTTTTCGCCGATGAGTGTGTCAAAAACATGATACTCATCAGTTTTCGCCAGTGAGTGTTTAAAAAACATGATTTTCTTGTTAATCAGTTTTCGCCCATGAGTGTTTCAAAAACATGAAATTTAGCAGTTTTCGCCGGTGAGTGTTTCGGAAACTTGATATTCTTTAGTTTTCGCCAATGAGTGTTTCGAAAACTTGATATTCTTGTTAATCAGTTTTCGCTGGTGAGTGTTTCGGAAACTTGATATTCATCAGTATTCGCAAATGAGTGTTTCGTAAACTTGATTTTCTTGTTAATGAGTTTTCGCAGATGAGTGTTTCGAAAACATGATATTCATCAGTTTTCGCTGGTGAGTATTTCGAAGACTTGATATCCATCAGTTTTCGGCAATGAGTGTTTTGAAAACTAGATTTTCTTGTTAATCAGTTTTCGCCGGTGAGTGTTTCGAAAACTTGATATTCATCAGTTTTCGCTAATGAGTCTTTCGAACACTTGATTTTCTTGTTAATCAGTTTTCGCCGATGAGTGTGTCAAAAACATGATACTCATCAGTTTTCGCCAATGAATGTTTCGAAAACTTGATTTTCTTGTTAATCAGTTTTCGCAAATGAGTGTTTCGAAACTTGATATTCATCAGTTTTCGCCGGTGAATGTTTCAGAAACTTGACATTCTTTAGTTTTCGCCAATGACTATTTTGAAAACCTGATTTTCTTGTCAATCAGTTTTCACCGGTGAGTGTTTCGAAAACATGATATTCATCTATTTTCGCCAATGAGTGTTTTGAAAACTTGATTTTCTGTTAATCAGTTTTCGCCGATGAGTGTTTCGAAAACATTATATTCATCAGTTTCGCTGGTGAGTATTTCGAAGACTTGATATCCATCAGTTTTCGGCAATGATTGTTTCGAAAACTTGATTTGCTTGTTAATCAGTTTTTGCCGGTGAGTCTTTCGGAAACTTGATATCATCAGTTTTCGCTGATTAGGGTTTCGAAAACCTGATATTCATCAGTTTTCGCCAATGAGTGTTTCGAAAACTTGATTTTCTTGTTAATCAGTTTTCGCCGGTGAGTGTTTTGAATACATGATATTCATCTACTTTCGCCAATGAGTGTTTCGTAAACTTGATTTTCTTGTTAATCAGTTTTCGCCGATGAGTGTTTCGAAAACTTGATATTCATCAATTTTCGCTGGTGAGTATTTCGAAAACTTGATATCCATCAGTTTTCGGCAATGAGTGTTTCGAAAACTTGATTTTCTTGTTAATCAGTTTTCGCCGGTGAGTCTTTCGGAAACTTGATATTCATCAGTTTTCGCTGGTGAGTATTTTGAAAACTTGATATCCATCAGTTTCGGCAATGAGTGTTTCGAAAACTTGATTTTCTTTTTAATCAGTTTTTGCCGGTGAGTGTTTCGAAAACTTGATATTCATCAGTTTTCGCTAATGAGTCTTTCGAACACTTGATTTTCTTGTTAATCAGTTTTCGTCGATGAGTGTGTCAAAAACATGATATTCATCAGTTTTCGCCAGTGAGTGTTTCAAAAACATGATTTTCTTGTTAATCAGTTTTCGCCGATGAGTGCTTCAAAACATGATATTCATCAGTTTTCGCCGGTGAGTGTTTCGGAAACTTGATATTCTTTAGTTTTCGCCAATGAGTGTTTCGAAAACTTGATTTTCTTGTTAATCCGTTTTTCACCGGTGAGTGTTTTGAATACATGATATTCATCTATTTTCGCTAATGAGTGTTTCGTTAACTTGATTTCTTGTTAATCAGTTTTCGCCGATGAGTGTTTCGAAAACATGATATTCATCAATTTTCGCTGGTGAGTATTTCGAAAACTTGATATTCATCAGTTTTCACCGATGAGTGTTTCGGAAACTTGATTTTCTTGTTAACCAGTTTACGCTGATGACTGTTTCGAAAGTTGATATTCATCTGTTTTCGATGATTAGGGTTTCGAAAACTTGATATTGATCAGTTTTTGCCAATGAGTGTTTCGAAAACTTGATTTTCATGTTAATCACTTTTAGCCAATGAGTGTTTCGAAAACTTGATAGTCATCAATTTTCGCCGGTGAGTGTTTCGGAAACTTGATATTCATCAGTTTTCGCCAATGAGTGTTTCAAAAACTTGATTTTCTTGTTAATCAGTTTCCGCCGGTGAGTTTTTCGAAAACATGATATTCATCAGTTTTCGCGAATGAGTGTTTCGAAAACTTGATTTTCTTGTTAATCAGTTTTCGCCGGTGAGTGTATCGAAAACATGATATTCATCAGTTTTCGCCAACGAGTGTTTCGAAAATTTGATTTTCTTGTTAATCAGTTTTCGCCAGTGAGTGTTTCAAAAACTTGATATTCATCAGTTTTCGCCGATTAGTGTTTCGAAAACTTGATATTCATCAGTTTTTGCTAATGAGCGTTTCGAAAACTTGATTTTCTTGTTAATCAGTTCTCGACGATGATTGTTTCGACAACTTGATACTCATCAGTTTTTGCCAATGAGTATTTCGAAAACTTGATTTTCTTGTTAATCAGTTTTCGCCGATGAGTGTTTCGAAAACTTATATTCGTCAATTTTCGCCAATGAGTGTTTCCAAAAGTTGATTTTCGTGTTAATCAGTTTTGGCCGATGAGAGTTTCGAAACTTGATATTCATCTGTTTTTGCCAATGAGTGTTTCTAAAACTTGATTTTCTTGTTAATCAGTTTTCGCCGATGAGTGTTTCGGAAACATGATATTCATCAGTTTTCATTGATTAGGGTTTCGGAAACTTGTTAATCAGTTTTCGCCAATGAGTGTTTCCAAACATGATTTTCTTGTTAATCAGTTTTTGCCAATGACCGTTTCAAATACTTGAATTTCTTGTTAATCAGTTTTTGTCGATGACTGTTTTGATAACTTGATATGCATTTGTTTTCGCCAATGAGTGTTTCCAAAACTTGATTTTCTTCTTAATCAGTTTTTGCCGATGAGTGTTTCGAAAACTTGATTTTCTTGTTAATCAATTTTCGCCAATGAGTGCTTCGAAAACTTCATATTCATCAGTTTTCAATGGTGAGTGTTTCGGAAACTCTATATTCTTTAATTTTTGCCATTGAGTGTTTCGAAAACTTGATTTTCTTGTTAATCAGTTTTCGCCGGTGAGTGTCTCGAAAACTTGATATTCATCAGTTTTGGCGAAAGAGTGTTTCGAAAACTTGATTTTCTCGTTTATCAGTTTTCGCCGATGAGTGTTTCGAAAATTTGATATTCATCAGTTTTCGCCAATGAGTGTTTCGAAAACATGATTTTCTTGTTATTCAGTTTTCGCCGATGATTGCTTGAAAAACTTGATATTCATCAGTTTTCGCCGATTAGTGTTTTGGAAACTAGATATTCATCAGTGTTCGCCAATGAGTGTTTCGAAAACTTGATTTTATTGTCAATCAGTTTTCACCGATGAGTGTTTCGAAAGCTTGATATTCATCAGTTTTCGCCAATGAGTGTTTCGAAAACATGATTTTCTTGTTAATCAGTTTTCACCGGTGAGTGTTTCAAAAACTTGATATTCATCAATTTTCGCCAATGAGTGTTTCGAAAACTTGATTTTCTTGATAATCAGTTTTCGTCGATGAGTGTTTCGAAAACTTGATATTCATCAGTTTACGACGATTAGTGTTTCGGAAACTTGATATTCATCAGTTTTCGCCAATGAGTATTTCGAAAACTTCATTTTCTTGTCAATCAGTTTTCGCCAATGAGTGTTTCGAAAACGTGACATTCTTCTGTTTTCGCCGGTCAGTGCGTCGAAAACTTCATATTCATCAGTTTTTGCCACTGAGTAATTCGAAAACTTGATTTTATTGTTAATCAGTTTCGCCGATGAGTGTTTTGAAACTTGATATTCATCAATTTTCGCTGATTAGTGTTTCGGAAACATGATATTCTTGTTAATCAGTTTTCGCCAATGAGTGGTTCGAGAACTTGACATTCATCAATTTTCGCCGGTCAGTGCTTCGAAAACTTGATATTCATCAGTTTTTGCCACTGAGTAATTCTAAAACTTTATTTTCTTTTTAATCAGTTTTCGCCGATGAGTGTTTCGAAAAGTTATTATTCATCAGTTTTCGCTGATTAGTGTTTCGGAAAGTTAATGTTCATTAGTTTTCGCCAATGAGTGTTTCGAAAAGTTGATTTTCTTGTTAATCAATTTTCGTCGATGAGTGTTTCAAAAACATGATATTGATCAGTTTTTGCCAATGAGTGTTTCGGAAACTTGATATTCAACACTTTTTGCCAATAAGTGTTTCGAAAACTTGATTTTCTTGTTAATCCGTTTTCGCCGATGAGTGTTTCAAAAACTTGATATTCATTAGTTTTCACCAATGAGTATTTCGAAAACATGTTTTTCTTGTTAATCAATTTTCGCCGATGAGTGTTTTGAAAACTTGATATTCTTCTGTTTTCGTCGGTGACTGTTTCGGAAACTTGATAATCATCAGTTTTCCGGAATGAGTGTTTCTAAAACTTGATTTTCTTGTTAATCAGTTTTCGCTGATTAGGGTTTTCGCTGATCAGTTTTCGCCGATGAGTGTTTCGGAAACTTGATCTTCATCAGTTTTCGCCAATGAGTGTTTCGAAATCTTGATTTTCTTGTTAATCAATTTTCGCCGATGAGTGCTTCGGAAACTTGATATTCATCAGTTTTCGCCGGTGAGTGCTTCGAAAACTTGATATTCTTCAATTTTCGCCAATTAGTGTTTCGAAAACTTCATTTTCTTGTTAATCAGTTTTCGCTGATGAGTGCCTCGAAAACTTGATATTCAACAGTTTTCAGCGGTGAGTGTTTCGAAAACATGATTTTCTTGGTAATCACTTTTCGCTTGTGAGTGTTTCGAAAACTTGATATTCATCAGTTTTCGCCAATGAGTGTTTCAAAAATTTGATTTTCTTGTTAATCTGTTTTCGCCGATGTGTGTTTCGAAAACATGATATTCATCTGTTTTTGTTGATTAGGGTTTCGGAAACTTGATATTCATCAATTTTTGCCAATGAGTGTTTCGAAAACTTGATTTTCTTGTTAATCAGTTTTCGCCGATGAGTGCTTCGAAAACTTGATATTCATCAGTTTTCGCCGGTGAGTGTTTCGAGAACTTGATACTCTTCAGTTTTTGCCAATGAGTCTTTCGAAAACTTGATTTCTTGTTAATCAGTTTTCACCGATGAGTATTTCGAAATCTTGATATTAATCAGTTTCCGCCGGTGAGTGTTTCGAAAATATGATATTCATCAGTCTTCGCTAATGGGTGTTTCGAAAACTTGATTTTCTTGTTAATCAGTTTTCGCCCATGAGTGTTTGGAAAACTTGATATTCCTTAGTTTTTGCCGGTGAGTGTTTCAAAAACTTAAAATTCATCAGTTTTCGCCAATGAGTGTTCCGAAAACATGATTTTCTTGTTAATCAATTTTTGCCAATGAGTGTTTCGAAAACATGATATTCATCAGTTTTCACCAGTGGGTGTTTCAAAAACTTCATATTCTTCGCTTTTCCCTAATGAGTGTTTCGAAAACTTGACTTTCTTGTTAATCAGTTTTCGCGGGCGAGTGTTTCGAAATCTTGACATTCCTCAATTTTCGCCAACGATTGTTTCAAAAACTTGATTTTGCTGATAATCTGTTTTTACTGATGAGTATTTCGAAAAATTGATATTCATTACTTTTCGCCGAAGAGTGTTTCGAGAACTTGATTTTCTTGTTAATTAGTCTTCGCCGATGAGTGTTTCGAAAACTTGATATTCATCAACTTTCCCCGATCAGTGTTTCGAAAACTTGATATCATCACTTTTCGCTAGTGAGTGTTTCGAAAACTTGATATTCAACAGTTTTTGCAAATGAGTGTTTGGAAAATTTGATTTTCTTGTTAATCTGTTTTCGCCGATGAGTGTTTCGAAAACTTGATATTTATCGGTTTTCGTCGGTGAGTGTTTCGGAAACATGATATGCATCAGTTTTTGCCAATGACTGTTTCGAAAACTTGATTTTCTTTTTGATCAGTTTTCGCCGATGAGTTTTTCGAAAAGTTGATATTCATCCGTTTTCGCCGATGAGTATTTCGATAACTTGATATTCATCAGCTTTCACCAATGACTATTTCGAAAACTTGATTTTCTTGTTAATCAGTTTTCACCGATGAATGTTTCGGAAACTTGATATTCATCAGCTTTCGCCAATGAGTGTTTCGAAAATATAATTTTCTTGTTAATCTGTTTTCGTTGATGAGTGTTTCGAAAACTTGATATTCTTCAGTTTTCGACGATCAGTGTTTCGAAAACTTGATATCATCAGTTTTCGCCAATGAGTTTTTCGAATACATGATTTTCTTGTTAATCAGTTTTTGTCAGTGAGTGTTTTGCAAACCTGATATTCATCAGTTTTTGTCAATGAATGTTTCAAAAACTTAATTTTCTTCTTAAATAGTTTTTGCTGATGAATGTTTCGAAAACATTATATTCGTCAGCTTTCGCTGGTTAGGGTTTCTTAAACTTGAAATTCAATAGTTTCCGCCAATGAATGTTTCGAAAACATGATTTTCTTGTTAATCAGTTTTCGCCTATAAGTGCTTCGAAAACCTGATATTCGTTTATTTTCGCCGGTGTGTGTTTAGAACAGTTTTCGCCATTGAGTGTTTTCGAAAACTTGATTTTCTTGTTAATCAGTTTTCGCCGATAAGTGTTTCGAAAAGTTGAAATTCATCAGTTTTCGCTGACTAGGGTTTCGGAAACTTGACATTCATCAGATTTCGCCGGAGAGTGTTTCGGAAACGTGATATTCTTCAGTTTTCGCCAATGAGTGTTTCGAAAACTTGATATTCTTCTGTTTTCGCCAATGATTGTTTAGAAAACTTGATTTTCTTGTTAATCAGTTTTCGCAGGTGAGTGTTTTGAAAACTTGATATTCATTCGTTTTCGCTGTTTAGGGTTTCGAAAACATGAAATTCATCAGTTTCGCCAATGGTGTTTCGAAAACTTGAATTTCTTGTTAATCAGTTTTCGCCGATGACTGCTTCGAAAACTTGATATTCATCTGTTTTTGCCGTTGAGTGTTTCGGAAACATGATATTCTTCAATTTTCGCCAATGAGGGATTCGAAAACTTGATTTTCTTGTAAATTAGTTTTTGCCGCTGAGTGTTTTGAATACTTGACATTCATCAGTTTTCGCCAATGATGAGTGTTTCGAAAACTTGATTTTCCTTTTAATAAGTTTTCGCCAACGAGTGTTTTGAAAACTTGATATTCATCAGCTTTCGCCGATGAGTGTTTCGAAAACTTGATATTCATTAGTTTTTGCCATTGGTTGTTTCGAAAACTTGATTTCATTGACAATCAATTTTCGTCGATGAGTGTTTCGGAAACTGGATATTCGTCAGTTTTCGCCAATGAGTGTTTCGAAAACTTGATTTTTTTGTTAATCAGTTTCGTCGTAGAGTGTTTCAAAAACATGATATTCATCAGTTTTCGCCAATGAGTGTTTCGAAAACGTGATTTTCTAGTTAATCAATTTGCGCCGATGAGTGTTTCGAAACTTGATATTCATCAGTTTCGCCCATGAGTGTTTCGAAAACTTGATTTTCTTCTTAATCAGTCTTCGCCGATGAGTGTTTCGAAAACTTGATATTCATCAGTTTTTACCGGTGAGGGTTTCGAAAACTTGATATCATGACTTTTCGATGCTGAGTGTTTCGAAAACTTGATATTCATTAGTTTTCGCCAATGAGTGTTTCAAAAATTTGATTTCCTTGTTAATCTGTTTTCGCCGATGAGTGTTTCGAAAACTTGATATTCATCGGTTTTCGCCGGTGAGTGTTTCGAAAACATGATATGCATCAGTTTTTGCCAATGAGCGTTCGAAAACTTGATTTTCCTTGTTGATCAGTTTTCGCCGCTGAGTGTTTTGAAAAGTTGATATTCATCAATGTTCGCTGATGAGTGTTTCAAAAACATGATATTCATCAATTTTCGCCAATCAGTTTTCATCGGTGAGTGTTTCGAAAACTTGATATCATCAGTTTTTGCCAATGAGTGTTTCGAAAACTTGATTTTCTTGTTAATCAGTTTTCGCCGGTGAGTGTTTTGAAAACATGATATTCATCAGTTTTCGCCAATGAGTGTTTCGAAAACTTGATTTTCTTGTAAATTAGTTTTCGCCAATGATTGTTTCAAAAACTTGATATTCATCAGTTTTCGCCGGTGAGTGTTTCGGAAACATGATATTCTTCAGTTTTCACCAATGAGTGTTTCCACAACTTGATTTTCTAATTAAATAATTTTGCCGATGAGTATTTTAAAAACATGATTTTCATCAATTTTGCCGATTAGTGGTTTCGAAAACTTGATATTCATCAGTTTTGCCAATGAGCGTTTCGAAAACTTGATTTTCTTGTTAACCAGTTTTCGTCGATGACTGTTTCGAAAACTTGATATTCATTAGTTTTCGCCAATGAGTGTTTCGAAAACTTGATTTTCTTCTTAATCAGTCTTCGTCGAATAGTGTTTCGAAAACATGATAATCGCCAGTTTTCGCCAATGAGTGTTTTGAAAACATTGTTTTCTATTTTAACAGTTTTTGCCGATGACGGTTTCGAAAACATGATATTGATCAGTTTTCGTGAATTAGGGTTTCGAAAACTTGATATTCATCAGTTTTTGCCAATGAGCGTTTCGAAAACTTGATTTTCTTGTTAATCAGTTTTTGCCAATGGGTGTTTCAGAAACTTGATATTCTTTAGTTTTCACCAATAATTGTTTCGAAAACTTGATTTTCTTATGATTCAGTTTCGACGATGAGTGTTTCGATAACATGATATTCATCAGTTTTCGCTGGTGAGTGTTTCTGAAACTTCATATTCTTCATTTTTCGTCATTGAGTGTTTCGAAAACATGATTTTCTGTTTATCCAGTTTTCATCGATGAGTGTTTGAAAAGTTGATATTTATCAGTTTTCGCTGATTATAGTTTCGAAAACTTTATATTCATCAGTTTTCGCCAATGTGTTTCGAAAACATGATTTTCTTGTTAAGTAGTTTCCGCTGATGAGTGTTTTTGAAAACTTGATATTCATCAATTTTTGACGGTGAGTGTTTCGAAAATTTGGTATTCATTAGTTTTTGCGAATGAGTCTTTCCAAAACATGATTTTCTTTTTAATCAGTTTTAGCCGATGAGAGTTTCGATAACTTGATATTCATTAGTTTTTACCGGTGAGTGTTTTGAAAACTTGATATTCATCAGTTTTCGCCAATCAGTGTTTCGAAAACTTTATTTTCTAGTTAATTGGTTTTCGCCAATGAGTGTTTCGAAAACTTGATATTGATCAGTTTTCACCAATGTGTCTTTCGAAAGCATGATTTTCTTGTTAATCAATTTTCACTGATGAGCGTTTCGGAAACTTGATATTCTTCAGTTTTAGCCGGTGAGTGTTTCAAAAACTTGATAGTCATCAGTTTTTTGGCAAAGAGCGTTTGAAAACTTGATTTTCTTGTTAATCAGTTTTCATCGATGACTGTTTCGAAAACTTGATATTCATCTGTTATCGCCAATGAGTGTTTCTAAAACTTGATTTTCTTGTTAATCAGTTTTCGCCAATGAGTATTTCGGAAACTTGATATTCATCAGTTTTCGCCGACTAGTGTATCGAAAACTTGATATTCATCAGTTTTTGCCAACGAGCGTTTTGAAAACTTGATTTTCTTGTTAATCCGTTTTTGCGAATGAGTGTTTCGAAAACTTGATTTTCTTGTTAATCAGTTTTCGCCAATGATTATTTCGAAAACTTGATATTCATCAGTTTTCGCCGATGAGAGTTTTGAAAACTTGATTTTCTTGTTAATCAGTTTTTGCCAATGAGTGTTTCGAAAACGTGATATTCATCAGTTTTCGCCGATTAGTGTTTCGAAAACTTGATATTTATCAGTTTTTGCCAATGAGTGTTTCGAAAACTTGATTTTCTTATTAATCAGTTTTCGCCGATATGTTTTCGAAAACTTCATATTCATCAGTTTTCGCCGGTGAGTGTTTCGAAAACTTGATATTCATCAGTTTTCGCCAATGAGTAATTCGAAAACTTTATTTTCTTGTCAATCAGTTTTCGTCGGTGAGTGTTTCGAAAAGTTGATATTCATCAGTTTTCGCTGATTAGTGTATCGTAAACTTGATATTCATCAGTTTTCGCTAATGATTGTTTCAAAAACTTGATTTTCTTGTTTATCAGTTGTCGCCGATGAGTGTTTCGGAAACTTGATATTCATCAGTTTTCGCCAATGAGTGTTTCGAAAACTTGATTTTCTTGTTAATCAGTGTTCGCCGGTGAGTATTTCGGAAACTTGATATTTATCAGTTTTCGTCAATGAGTGTTTCGAAAACTTGATTTTCATGTTAATTAGTTTCCGCTGATGAGTGTTTCGAAAACTTGATATTCATAAGTTTTCGCCGGTGAGTGTTTCGAAAACTTGATATTCTTCAATTTTCGCCAATGAGTGTTTCGAAAACTTCATTTTCTTTTTAATCAGTTTTCGCCGATGAGTGTTTCGAAAAGTTGATATTTATCAGTTTTCGCTGATTATGGTTTCGGAAACTTTATATTCATCAGTTTTCGACATTGTGTTTCTAAAACATGATTTTCTTGTTAATTAGTTTTCGCCGATGAGTGCTTCGAAAACTTGATATTCATCAGTTTTCGCCGATGAGTGTTTCAGTAACTTGAAATTCTTCAGTTTCCGCCAATGAGTGGTTTGAAAACTTGATTTTCTTGTTAAACAGTTTTCGCCGGTGAGTGTTTCGAAAACTTGATATTCATCAGTTTTTGCCGATGAGTGTTTCGGAAACTTGATATTCTTCAGTTTTCGCCAATGAGTGTTTTGAAAACTTGATTTTCTTGTTAATCAGTTGTCACCGATGAGTGTTTCGAAAAGATGATATTTATCAGCTTTTGCTAATGAGTGTTTCGAAAACTTGATATTCATCAGTTTTCACCGTTTAGTGTTTTGAAAACTTGATTTTCATGTTAATTAATTTTTATCAATGAGTGTTTCAAAAACATCATATTCATCAGTTTTCACGGATGTGTGTTTTAAAAACTTGATTTTCTTGTTAATCAGTTTTCGCCCATGAGTGTTTCGAAAACATGATATTCCTCAGTTTTCCCTGATTAGTGTTTCGAAAACATCATATTCATCAGTTTTCGCCAATGAGTGTTTTGAAAACTTGATTTTCTTGATAATCAGTTTTCGCCGATGAGTGTTTCGAAATGTTGATATTTAACAGTTTTCGCTGATTAGGGTTTCGGAAACATGATATTCATCAGTGTTCGCCAATGAGTGTTTCAAAAACTTTATTTTCTTGTTAATCAGTTTTCGCCGGTTAGTGTTTCGGAAACATGATATTCATTAGTTTTTACCAATGAGTGTTTCGAAAACTTGATTTTCTTGTTAATCAGTTTTCGCCGATGAGTGTTTCGAAAACTTGATATTCATCAGTTTTCGCCAGTGAGTGTTTCAGAAACTTGATATTCATCAATTTTCGCCAATGAGTGTTTTGAAAACTTGATTTTCTTGTTAATCAGTTTTGCCGATGAGTGTTTCGAAAAGTTGATATTTAACAGTTTTCGCTGATTAGGGTTTCTGAAACTTGATATTCATCAGTTCTCGCCAATGAGTGTTTCGAAAACTTGATTTTCTTGTTAATCAGTTTTCGCCGGTGAGTGTTTCGAAAACTTCATATTCATCAGCTTTCGACAATGGGTGTTTCGAAAACATGATTTTCTTTTTAATCAGTTTTCGCCGATGAGTGTTTCGAAATCTTGATGTTCATCAGTTTGCGCCGGTGAGTGTTTCAAAACATGATATTCATCAGTTTTCGCCAACGAGTGTTTCAAAATCTTGATTTTCTCGTTAATCAGTTTTCGCCGATGAGTGTTTCGAAAAGTTAATATTCATCAGTTTTCGTTGATTAGGGTTTCGGAAACTTGATATTCATCATTTTCGCCAATGAGTGTTTGAAAAACTTGATTTTCTTGTTAATCAGTTCTCACCGGTGAGTGTTTCAAAAACTTGATATTCATTAGTTTTCGCTGATGAGTGTTTCGGAAACATGATATTCTTCAATTTTCGCCAATGAGTGTTTCGAAAACTCAATTTTCATGTTAATACGTTTTCAATGATGAGTGTTTCAAAAACTTGATATTCATCAGTTTTCGCCGGTGAGTGTTTCGGAAACTTAATTTTCTTGCTAATTATTCTTTACCAATGAGTGTTTGAAAACATGATATTCTTCAATTTTCGCCGATGAGTGTTTCAGAAACTTGATTTTCATTAGTTTTCGCCAATGAGTGTTTCAAAAATTTGATTTTCTTTTTAATCAGTTTTCGGTGATGAGTGTTTCAAAAACTTGATATTTTTCAGTTTTCGCTGATTAGGGTTTTGAAAAGTTGATTTTCATCAGTTTTCGCTAATGTGTGTATCGAAAACATGATTTTCTTGTTAATTAGTTTTCGCCGATGAGTTTTTTGAAAAAATTGATATTCATCAGTTTTCGCCAATGAGTGTTTCGAAAACTTGATTTTCTTTATAATCAGTTTTTACCGGTGAGTGTTTCGAAAATTGATATTTATCAATTTTGGCTGATTAGAGTTTCGGAAACTTGATATTCATCAATTTTCGACCTTGAGTGTTTCGAAAACATGATTTTCTTGTTAATCAATTTTCGCCGATGAGTGCTTCGAAAACATGATATTCATCAGTTTTCGCCGATGAGTGTTTCGAAATCTTGATATTCTTCAGTTTTCGCCAATGAGTGTTTCGAAAACTTGATTTACTTGTTAATCAGTTTTCGCCGGTGAGTGTTTCAAAAACTTGATATTCATCAGTTTTCGCTGATTATGGTTTCGAAAACTTGATATTCATCAGTTTTCGCCAATGAGTGTTTCGAAAACTTAATTTTCTTGTTAATCAGTTTTCGCCGATGAGTGTTTCAAAAACTTGATATTCATCAGTTTTCCGCCAATGAGTGTTTCGAAAACATGATTTTCTTTTTAATCAGTTTTCCGCCGATGAGTGTTTCGAAAACTTGATATTCATCAGTTTTCGCCGATGAGTATTTCGAAAAGTTGATATTTAACAGTTTTCGTTGATTAGGGTTTTGGAAACATGATATTCTTCAGTTCTCGCCAATGAGTGTTTCGAAAACATAATTTTCTTGTTATTCAGGTTTCGCCGGTGAGTGTTTCGAAAACTTGATATTCATCAGTTTTCGCTAATGAGTGTTTCGAAAACTTGATTTTCTTGTTTATTAGTTTTCGCCGATGAGTGTTTCGGAAACTTGATATTCATCAGTTTTCGCTGGTGAGTGTTTCGAAAACATGATATTCTTCAGTTTTCGCCAATGAGTGTTTCGAAAACTTGAATTTCTTGATAATTAGTTTTCGCCGATGAGTGTTTCGAAAGTTGATATTTAACAGTTTTCGCTGATTAGGGTTTCGGAAACAAGATATTCATCAGCTTTCACCAATGAGTGTTCCGAAAACCTGATATTTCTTGTTAATTAGTTTTCGCGAGTGAGTGTTTCGAAAACTTCATTTTCTTCTTAATCAGTTTTCGCCGATGATTGTTTCGAAAACTTGATATTCATCAGTTTTCGCAGGTGAGTGTTTCAAAAACTTGATATTCATTAGTTTTCGCCGGTGAGTGTTTCGAAAACTTGACATTTATCAGTTTTCGCAATTGACTGATTCGAAAACTTGATTTTCTTACTAATCAGTTTTTGCCGATGAGTGTTTCGAAACCTTAAATTCATCTGTTTTCGCCATTGAGTTTTTCGAAAACTTGATATTCATCAGCTTTCGCCAATGAGTGTTTCGAAAACTTGATTTTCTTATTAATCAGTTTTCGCCGGTCAGTGTTTCGAAAAGTTGATATTCTACAATTTTTGCCAATGAGGGTTTCGAAAACTTAATTTTCCTGTTAATCAATTTTCGCCAGTGAGTGTTTCGAGAACTTGATATTCATCAGTTTTCGCCGATGAGTGTTTCGAAAACATCATTTTCTTGTTAATTAGTTTTCGCAAATGAGTGTTTCGAAAACTTAATATTCATCAGTTTTCGCCGTGAGTGTTTCGAAAACTTGATATTCATCAATTTTCGCCAATGAATGTTTCGAAAACTTGATATTCATCAGTTTTCCGCCGATTAGTGTTTCGAAAACTTGATATTCATCAGTTTTCGCCAATGTGTATTTCGAAAACTTGATTTTCTTGTTAATCAGTTTTCGCCGATGAGTGTTTCGAAAACTTGATATTCACCAGTTATCACCGATTAGTGTTTCGTAAACTTGATATTCATCAGTTTTCGCAATTGTGTGTTTCTAAAACTTGATTTTCTAGTTAATCAGTTCCGCTGATGTCTGTTTCGAAAACTTGATATTCATCAGTTTTTGTCGGTGAGTGTTTCAGAAACATGATATTCATCAGTTTTCGCCGATGAGTGTTTCGAAACTTGATATTCATCAGTTTTCGCCGGTGAGTGTTTCGGAAACTTGATATTCTTCAGTTTTCGCCAATGAGTGTTTCGAAAACTTGATTTTCTTGTTTACCAATTTTCGCCGGTGAGTGTTTCAAAACATGATATTCATCAGTTTTCGCCGGTCATTGTTTTGGAAACTTGATATTCTTCAGTTTTCGCCAATGAGTGTTTCGAAAACTTGATTTTCTTATTAAACAATTTTCGCCGGTGAGTGTTTCGAAAACTTGATATTCATCCAATTTTCGCCATTGAGTCTTCAATACTTGATTTTCTTGTTAATTAGTTTTCCACGATGAGTGTTTCGAAAACGTGCTATTCATCATTTTCGCCAATGAGTGTTTCGAAAACTTGATTTTCTTGTTAATCGTTTTCGCCGAGGAGTGTTTCGAAAACATGATATTCATCAGTTTTCGCCCATGAGGATTATTCTTTGTTAATCAGTTTCCGCCGATAAGTGATTCGAAAACTTGATATTCATCAGTTTTCGCCTGTGAGTGTATCAAAAACTTGATATCATCAGTTTTTGCCATTGAATGTTTTGAAAACATGATTTTTCTTGTTAATCAGTTTTCGCCGATGAGTGTTTTCGAAAACTTGATATTAAATAATTTTCGCCGATGAGTGTTTCGAAAACGTGATATTCATCAATTTTTGCCAATGAGTGTTTCAAAAACTTGATTTTGTTGTCAACCATTTTTCGCCAATGAGTGTTTCGAAATCTTGATAGTCATCAGTTTTCGCCAATGAGTGTTTTGAAAACTTGATTTTCATCTATTTTCGGAGGTGAGTGTTTCGGAACTTGATATTCTTCAGTTTTCGCCAATGAGTATTTCGAAAACTTGATTTTGTTGTTAATCAATTTTCCTCGGTGAGTGTTTCCTGAACTTGATATTCATCAATTTTGCCGATGAGTGTTTGGAAAACTTGATATTCATCAGTTTTCGCCGTGGTGTTTCTGAAACTTGATATTCATCAGTTTTTGCCAATGAGTATTTTTGAAAACTTGATTTTCTTATTAATCAATTTTCGCCGGTGGGTGTTTCGAAAACTTGATATTCATCAGTTTTCGCCAATGAGTCTTTCGAAAACTTGATTTTTCTTGTTAATCAGTTTTCGCCGATGAGTGTTTCGAAAATTTGATATTCATCAGTTTTCGGCAATGAGTGTTTCGAAAACTGATTTTCTTGTTAATCAGTTTTCGCCGATGAGTGATTCGAAAACTTTGATATTCATCCGTTTTCGCCGTGAGTGTTTCGAAAACTTGATATTCATAAGTTTTCGCCAATGAGTGTTGCGAAAACTTGATTTTCTTGTTAATCAGCTTTCGTCGATGAGTTTTTCGAAAACTTAATATTCATCAGTTTTCGCCAATGAGTGTTTCGAAATTGATTTTCTTGTTAATCAGTTTCGTCGGTGAGTGTTTCGAAAACTTGATATTCATCAGTTTTCACTGGTGAGTGTTTTGAAAACTTGATATTGATCAGTTTTCGCCGGTGAGTGTTTCGAAAACTTGATATTCATCACTTTTCGCCAATGAGTGTTTTGAAAACTTGATTTTCGTGTTAATTAGTTTTCGCCGATGAGTGTTTCGAATACTGGATATTCATCAATTTTTGCACATGAATGTTTCGAAAACTTGATTTTCTTGTTAATCAGTTATTGCCGATTAGTGTTTCGAAAACAAGATAGTCCTCAGTTTTCGCGGATTAGTGTTTCACAAACTTGATGTTCATCAGATTTCGCCAATGATTGTTTCGAAAACTTGATTTTCTTGTTAATCAGTTTTCGCCGATGAGAGTTTCGAAAACTTGATATTCATCAATTTTCGCCTGTGAGTGTGATGGACGCGGCCTTGTCGCGAGGCCGGCACCATCAAATTAATACTAGAAAGTGCAGCTAGTGCACAACCTAGGTCGAATCTCTCTCGCGGAGCCTATGGACTCTAGGACAAATATGCTCATTAACACAAAAAGGGAAGTCTTTGAGGCAATTTAACAAACATTTGGTGTGCAATGAAACTAAATGGAATTAAATGCAACTAAATGAAACTAGAACTAACACTTTTTGGGATTTTCATATTTTTAAAGCTAAGTAAATTGAGGTGAATGAAATGAGATGAAAATGCTTTGTTGGAGAATGCTTTGGCCTATCCTTGCTATCAAAAAGTATGGAGTTAATCTGAAAGGCCATTTCCTAAAGTAGTTTAGTGACCACTAAACCTAGGTAATTTAATTAGAGGATGCAATTAACCAACCAGACAATTAACAAGCCTAATCAATACCATCAATGAAGCAAATGAGGAATTTAACATAAACTAGAATTCAACTCAACAATTACCATTGTCATTAGAGTGACTTCCACAATGAATTAAAAATTACAATAAGATTCAACCAAATCCAATGTAATCAAAACCCACAATGGGAGAATCAAAATACAAATCACAAGTCTATTTAAATTCCTAATGTCCAACTACAACCTAGTTGAGTTTCCACAACCATGGAGCCACAATCAATACAACTCATCAATATCAACAAGTAAACATGAATCCATAAGAGAAGTAGTAGGAAAACAAGAAAAAAACTCCCTATGGATGCCATAGCTCAAGCCCTAATCATCCTCCTCCAAAGCACAAGAATTTTAGCCACTCATGGATGGGAGAAATGCTTCACCAAGCTCCTCCAACCCTTGCTTAGCCATGGATGATGATGGAGGTTGCTGGAATTTGGTCTGAATGAGTGTGGAGAGTGGAGAAGATAAGAGAGTGTGGCTGGAAATGTGAAGAGGAACTTGAGAGGATGAGAGCTTGTGTGATGAATGTGTTGAAATTCGTGGGTTTTTCTCTCAATTAGTTAAGGGCCTCTAAAACCTCAGAATATTCCCTCTAATCCGACCTAGTATGCTCCCTTGTGGTAAAACAATGAGAAAGTGGGCCCACCATCCGTTTCAGCTCTTAAAATCGAGAAAAGCGTGCAGAACTGGTGTACCCGCTGGCAGCAGGTGGATTACTTAAAACACGCGTTTTGCTCTGAAACTGAAGTCCACTCGCTGGCAGCTTGCAAGGCTACCCGCTGGCAGCGGGTGGAACAGTAGAACAGGCCCAAAAATGCCTCTAAAGCTTCAAATCTTGTACCGGCTTCGCTTTCCAGCTTCTTTCTCGACCTCTAGCACTTGAATCCTTGCTATTCCTCAAGCTAGTTGACCTACAAATCAACCAAAACATTGTGGTCCTCAAGTTAAGAAAAACTAGAGAATTATCACAAGTTATTCAATAAAAACATGGAATTAGCAAGATTGTGATTTAAGTCCTTAAGTGCCCTTGAATAACATTAAATCATGCATAATGACTCTTTAAACTCAACAAAAGCTTGTCAAATGCCAAAGATACAAGGGTAAATATTGGATTATCAACTCCCCCACACTTAGACCTTTGCACTCCTGAGCAAAGCAATCAGTCAAAAATGCAGTCAAGGGGTATGTAGGAGGCAACAAAATAACCAACCAAATCAAGATGCAAACAACTAAGCAAGAAACCATGTTCTTGATTCATGCAACAAAGCAAAACAACTATACATTGCAATCAACTAGAACATGCAAATGACCGATGACTCAAGTGTTTCGCTCTACTCACTAATGTTGGATATTTTCTCTCTAATCTTACTTACTTATCACTTTGCCATAGGCTTGAGAGAGATCTAGATCTCCACTAAGATTCGTTAGCTTAACAAATCATGAGGTCTTAATGGCTTGTAATGATGGTGCATGGTCATGGTGAAAAGTGTTTACAAAGAAGGAAATTATGCAAAACGAAACATTTTGAATTGACTCCCATTAAATGATTACTTGGGTTCCAAAAGAGTCTAACCAAACAATCATCTTCCAACCACCAAGAAATTTGCCTAAGATCCTTATTGCTTTCGGTTGCACTCTTTTATTCATCATTTTATTGCTTTTCTTTCTTTTGTATTTCCCTTTTTTTAATTAATTTTTTTCCTAATAATAAATGTATAATTCATTTATTTATTTATTTATTCTTTCTTTTCAAGCTTTTTGCTTGATTGGATCAATTAGACAATTTCAACCCAGGGAGATGAGTGTCAGAAACTAAGAAACCTAAAGTCAAACATTTAATTAAAAGTCATAGTGCAAAATGTCTAGAAAAGCAAGAATTAAGCTCAAAGGGGGTGACTATGGGTAGCAAAAGAAGTGGTTTGTGTATGGAATATAGGTGAGTGAAACAAATGCCTCAATCATTTTTATTTAACTAACGCATGTCAAGCTTCAACAAGATTTCAATCAAGTTCTAGAAAGTAAACAAGTAAGCAGACAACACACAAGTATATGCAAGAAAACAGTAGTGTTTGGCTCAAAATCTTCCAACAAGGTTAGGTTACTCTCACATCGATCGATTGCATGCCTAATTAATTACTCACAAGTGACTTGCTTAAGTTGAGAATTAGAGAGCACCAATCTCTTGAAAAATTGTTTCTTATTCTTGAAATTTGTGCATTCTGCTGACTCCTGACACACAACTTGAAAGCATTTTCCAAAATGCTTAAACATGCACAAAAGTTAAGTGTGGTTCCCAAATTTTTTTTTTAAACATTTGAGTAGATATCAAAAAGTGATTATGGAATTCCTGATTAACATCATTAATCCCAAAAGTCTTCAACAAAAACGAAAATTGAATCTACTCAGTTGATAATATCCATGAACAAAAGGACTTAAAACCTGTGCATTTACATTTTATTCGCATCCACAAGAATAGAAGCTGAAACTAAATTCACAAGGAGTCAAAACACAATCATGAAATAGGAATAAAAATCTGATGTCAATATTTGCATAATCACAAGGTAACCTGCCCATTCAACAATTCAAAAAGCAATCATTCTTCACAAACTGCTCCCCCACACTTGCACAAGCATTGTCCTCAATGCAGAAAGATAGGACAAGGATGCGCAAGCACGAGGGTCCACAAGCATAAAAACATTCAGTTAATTGCAAAAAGAGGAGAAGAGGGGCGAGCAAAGTAAGCTAAACAGCTACACAGCTAAGGATGGAATTTATAATGTTCCAGAAGTTAAATGAGCCATCAGTAGCTCAACAGCAAAAGTAATAACCAGCACAAATAGAATCCATGAGTAAGAAGGAAAAGTAGCAGAAAAGTCAAATGAAACACAAAAGAAATAAAAAACAGATAAGACTAGCCAGCAGTTGGCTCAGAACCGAGCTCCATCACGGCCCTCTCGCAGCTCTCTAAAATTGTCCCGGACCTCGACCTGAAAGGATGTGAAGCTAGCTTGCAAAGTGTGGATGTCATCCCGAAGAGTGTGGACGTCATCCCTAAGGGCACGCTGCTCAGAGATCAGGAAGTCTAGCTTTTGGTCAGAGGTCTGCATCATTGGCTCTGAAGCTTGCGAAGGGGTCCGACTCGAAGAGGCTTCATCACGGTGCCGCCTGACATTCCTGGCTGGCGCGGGAGGTCTAATAACTGGAGGTCTTCCAAATCCCAATCTACTGTAATCTCTGGTGTGGCAGGATCGAACTCAAATCAGAATCAAGCTGCGGAACACCTGCTCTCTTGTACATTTGAGAGATGAGATGTGGAAATAACAGAATTTGGCCCTTCACTCCCTTCACTGAAGCCTTCTTGAGCGAGTCAAAAATCAGCTCGGCTACATCAACTCTCTCATCTTCATGAATAAGTAAATAAGGTGTGCTTGTTGAGAGGGTATGTCAGTACCATGGCTGGAAGGAAGAATGTTGTGACATATAAAAAGCAGCCATGCTCTAGCAGCCGGGCACAGGGAAGAGCGTTGCAAATAGATCTGAGATCCTCCATACTTAGCATCCCAATCGGAATTGTCCTGAATGAGCATCTCTCTAATTTCAGCGCGCGGGAAAGGAGCATCACCACTGTTAAAAGCTGTTGGCTCTTGTAAGCACAATTCTGCACAACAGGCAGTCCAAAAAATTGCCGGATGCCAGCCAATGTGAATGTGGTAACCCTCGTGCCGCGGTAGGTCGCGCTTGAGCTTGGCATTAATGTAGAAATGTTGCACAAATTGCTCATTATCAGCTACCTGTACCCGATTGAGAGATTGGAGGTTGGTGGCGCATAATTGATCAAAGAATGCATTGCCTTCCATCTCAGGAAAATGAAATTCTTGATGGAGGGATCTATTTTCAACCTCCTCTTGTATTTCTTCAAAAGTCAACTCTTCGCCGGACATGCTTGCTAATCAACACCAACAAATAAAACAAGAAAAATACAAGCAATTTAAAAAGAATCAGTCAACATAGAAAGCCAGCAAGACTACGCTAACCAACCTAGACGCCCAACCAAATAAAACTAATTAGAGAAAAAGAAAAACTAATTATACTAAAGAAAGAAATAAAACTATGGAAAATGAAAAGACAACCAAATGAACTATGACTAATGTGGGTGCTCAGTTGAAAAGTGATCTTGCGGTATGCAATTAATCCAGACTGATTTTCTAAAATTATGAAATAATTAGCCTAAATTAAAACCAACTACACAAAAGTGAAAAAAAAAAGGCGTTGACGTAAGCTAAAAACTAGTGCCAAACGAAAATAGTGCATATTTACTATTGCTAAACAAGACTAGGGTATGTATTAACTAATTCTAGATAATACTGAAAAATTAATTAAAAAGAGAACTTAAACTAGAATTTATTTACTACCTAAGTACTAATGTGACAAAAAAAATAAACAAAAAGCAATTACCCTATCTACTAAATCAAGATAAAAATTATTTACAACCTAAGTGAAAATCAAGATTAAATTATTTATCAACTAATACTAATGCTACGCATACTAAAATGTTGACTAATTAAAAGAAAAATTCAAAGTAATAATTAAATAGGACTAAAAATTTAAAAAATGAAAATAAAAATAAAAATAAAAATAAAAGGAAATTAAACTGAAATTAATATTAAATAGGTAACTAAATACAAATAGAATAAAAATGAAAAATACAAATTAAAGATAATAGAAAAATTACCTAAATGGGAATGAAGTTGAAATCTGGAATGGGGGGTTTGAAGAAAAGTGGGGGATGGGCTAGGTTTAGTGGGGATGGTGGGATGAAAGAGGTTTGGTTTTGGGGCTGAGAAGGGAGTGGGGTGAGTGACGGTTTTTTTTTGGGTTGACAGAAGGGGGGTTTCGGTTTTTGGTGGGGTGGGTTACGGGATTGGGATGGCTTGGTGGGGGATGGGTGAAGGGGGGTGGTTCGGTTTTGGGATTGGAAGTGGGAGGTTGGGGTCACGGTTTGGAGGGGGATGGGGACTCGGTTTTGGGTTGAGAGAAGGGGGTTTCGGTTTTTGGTGGGGTGGGTTACGGGATTGGGATGGCTTGGTGGGGGATGGGTGAAGGGGGGTGGTTCGGTTTTGGGATTGGAAGTGGGAGGTTGGGGTCACGGTTTGGAGGGGGATGGGGACTCGGTTTTGGGTTGAGAGAAGGGGGGTTTCGGTTTTGGTTAAGTTTAGTGGGGTTTGAAGAAAAGTGGCTATGGAGGTTTGGGTTGTGGGGATGAAGAAGAGAGGGAAGAGAGAGAGAAGGAAGATGGAATGATGAAAAGTGAAGAAAGAGAGGGTAAGGGGTGGGTTAGGGTTTCAGAAAAAAAAAATTTTTGAAATTCAAAATTAAAAATTAAATAAAATAACAAATACAATAATAGTAATTAATAATTTTAATTTTTTTTTACGTGCCCAGACTCACCCGCTGGCAGCGGGTGAAAGACCACCCGCTGGCAGCGGGTAAGTCAGGCGAATTGAAAGGGAAAACAGGGGAAACAGGGGAGAGCCTCTGTAGCTCTCGCTGGCAGCGGGCAAAGGCTACCCGCTGGCAGCGGGTGCTACAGAGACGTGCAAAAGGACATTTTGACCCCTAACTTCATTTCTCCACTCCATTCACTCCTGTATCCAACCAGAGACTCCTAAAAACATAAAAATCCATCTATTCCTACTCCTAGAACCTAATTTGCTGGCTTCCATCCATCAAAAAGCAAACCTCATACATCAAAATTCATGCATTCAACAACCAAGGGAGTGTTTAACCACACAACTAAACAAACACACAAAGCACAAACTAAAAGCAACAAAATACACAAAAGCATAATTAAACCACAAAGAACAAAACCACAATCTACTACCTACTGGAAGATCTCTTCCCCCACACTCATCTCAAGCAATCCATAAGAGCAACAAATTAAATGCAAGATGAGAAAAGGAAAGAGATGACCTGGCCCCTCATGGGGGCTTGGAGTTTTCCTTGAACAATTTCAGCAAGTGACCATTCACCAAGTGCACGGCACCGGTTGAATCTTCCATTATCTCCACCGCTCCATAAGGAAAGACCTTGGTCACTGTGAAAGGTCCATCCCAACGTGTTTTCATCATTCCTTGCTTGAACTTGAATCTTGCTTTGAATTTTAAAACTTTATCCCCAACACTAAAGCATTTTCTAAGAATGCCTTTGTCATGAATTTTCTTTGTCTTCTCCTTGTACAACCTGGCATTTTCATATGCTTCAGCCCTCATTTCATCAAGTTCTTGCAATTGGAGTTTTCTTTCTTCTCCTGCAGCTTCCATATCTAAGTTGCATTTTCGCACCGCCCAATATGCCTTATGCTCTAATTCAACCGGCAAATGCAAGCTTTACCGAAGACTAGGCGATAAGGGGACATGCCTATTGGAGTTTTGTAGGCTGTGCGATATGCCCAAAGAGCTTCTTCAAGTCGGGAACTCCAATCCTTTCGGGAGGGTTGCACAACCCTTTCAAGAATCTTCTTAACTTCCCTGTTAGACACCTCTGCCTGACCATTGGTTTGTGGGTGGTAAGGTGTGGAAACTTTATGTCGGACACCATGCTTAGCTAATAGGCTATTGAAAAGCCTATTGCAAAAGTGGGTGCCCTGATCACTAATGATGGCTCTAGGGATCCCAAACCTACACAAAATATTAGACTTGACAAATTTAGCTACAGTTTGAGCATCATCCTTCCTAGTGGGTACGGCCTCTATCCACTTAGAAACATAGTCAACTGCCAATAAAATGTAAGTAAACCCGTTTGATGGGGGAAAAGGTCCCATAAAATCTATGCCCCAAACATCAAAAATTTCACAAAATAGTATAGGTTGTTGTGGCATTTCTTGTTTCCATCCCAAACCCCCAAAACGTTGGCACTTATCACAAGTTTTACAAAAATTGACAGAATCCTTAACTAAAGTTGGCCAATAAAACCCACAGTCTAAGACTTTCCTAGAGGTTTTCTTTCCACCAAAATGCCCCCCACAAGCCAAGGTATGACAGGCAGTTAAGATGCTCTCTTGTTCTTCCTCTGGTATGCACCTTCGAATGACTTGATCAGCACATAGTCTCCAAAGATGAGGCGCATCCCAAGCATAGAATTTGGCATCTCCCTTTAGCTTTTGTACCTGAAAAGTAGACATAGAAGGGGGTGTCACTCCACTAATGAGAAAATTCACTATATGAGCATACCAAGGCTCATGACGAGCTATGGTACACAACAAAGAATCTGGAAAAGCATCAAAAGTAGAGTTAGAAGAGTCCACTCCCTTTGTGTCCTCAGGTAAGCGACTCAAATGGTCAGCTACATGGTTTTCAGCTCCTGGTCTATCCTTAATCTCTATGTCAAATTCTTGCAAGAGAAGGGCCCATCTGAGTAGCCTGGGCTTGGAATGAGGTTTGGAGAAAAGATACTTCACTGCAGCATGGTCAGAAAAAACTACAACCTTGGAATTAAGCAAGTAAGGTCTAAATTTCTCCAAAGCAAAGACAACGGCAAACAATTCCTTTTCAGTGGTGGTATAATTAATTTGTGCCGGGTCTAGTGTCTTGGAGGCATATGCAATCACTCTAGAAACCCTGTTCTCCTTTTGCCCTAGCATGGCTCCAACAGCAAAATTAGAAGCATCACATGAAATCTCAAAATGTAATTGCCAATTAGGAGCAGAAAGTATTGGGGGAGAGACAAGTCTAGATTTCAGTTCATCAAAAGCAGACCTACATGCTTCATTAAAATCAAACTCTGCATCTTTTTGAAGTAATTGAGATAATGGATATGCAATTTTGCTAAAATCTTTAATGAACCTCCTATAGAACCCTGCATGACCCAAAAATGATCTAATCTCCTTAACACATGTGGGGTATGGGAGGGAGGAGATTACTTCTATTTTTGCTTTATCCACTTCAATCCCTTTTTCAGAAATTAAATGCCCTAAAACAATTCCTTGATCAACCATAAAATGGCACTTTTCATAATTTAGCACAAGACCCTTTTCAGAACATCTAGCAAGAATTTTATCCAAGCTGTCTAAACATGCATCAAATGACTCTCCATAAACTGTAAAATCATCCATAAATACATCCATGCATTGTTCAAGAAAATCAGAAAAAATAGACATCATACAACGCTGAAATGTACCAGGAGCATTACACAAACCGAAAGGCATTCTCCTATATGCAAATGTACCAAAGGGGCAAGTAAAAGTGGTCTTTTCTTGGTCCTCCGGAGCTATGGGTACCTGAAAATAACCAGAGAAGCCATCAAGGAAACAGTAATAAGACTTGCCAGCAAGCCTCTCAAGCATCTGGTCAATAAAGGGTAAAGGGAAATGGTCCTTTCTAGTGGCGTCATTTAATTTTCTATAGTCAATACACATGCGCCACGAATTCTGGACTCTAGTGGGAATCAACTCATCCTTCTCATTTTTCACTATTGTGATCCCACTCTTCTTTGGAACAACCTGCACAGGGCTAACCCATTTACTATCAGAAATTGGGTATATAATACCCGCACTCAAAAGCTTAGTGACCTCTTTCTTGACCACATCTAAAATCAAAGGATTCAACCTCCTTTGGGGTTGCCGCTTGGGCTGCGACCCCTCCTCTAGCAGAATTCTATGTGTACAAATTGTAGGACTAATCCCTGGTATATCTGCTAAAGTCCACCCTATTGCTCTTTTATGTTTTCTCAAAAGGTTTAAGAGCTTCCCTTCATTCTCGTCAGATAACCCATTAGCAATGATCACTGGTAATTGGTTATTTGACTCTAAGAAAACATACTTTAGATTTGAAGGGAGCTCTTTGAGCTCTAGAGTGGGAGGTTGAATTACAGAAGGAACTAATTTTTGCACATCTAAAGTGGCAAGAGTACTTCCCTTTAAAATTTCATTTTTACCACTTGCCTCAACTTCCATGCATTCAAACCTTGGTAGAATGTTCCCTTCTTCGGTTGATTCAGCTTCAACCGCGATTTCCTTTCTTTCACTATGTTGCCCTTGGAATAGGTGAGAAGGTGGAGAAGCAGAAAGGGGATCTTCACATGGCAGAATGTATTGAACTTTGTTTTGAATCACCTTCCCTGTTTCATTGCTTGACTCACCTGAAAACTCAATGAACAACTTTCCCAAAGGGCCATCATAACTGCTCAAAGAAGAAAGAGAATCCAAAGAATAACTAGTCACAGAAAATGTATCAGATTGTGGGGCACCACGTGTACAATCAACTGACATGCAGTTAAGACATGAGGGATCACCTCCACAAGAGCAAGTAGATGGAAAAGAATATAAAGAAGAGAATGAAGCAAGAGTGTCATCATCAGCATGCAAAAGTTCAGTGAATGAAAAATAACCATCAGAAAATGCATCAACAGTAGATTCAGAATTATCATCATCAAGCTTATAACCTACATGTTCATCTTCCATGATTATATCTATTGCACTAACCCCAAGTAAAGAATAGTCCTCATATGGATGCTTCATGGCCTCATACATATTAAAATTAACTTTATGATCTCCCACTTCCATAGAGATCGTTCCTTCTTTCATGCTAATCACAGTGTTAGCAGTCCTCAAGAAGGGCGACCTAAAATGAGAGTGGAATCCTGAGGCACTTCCGCAGCCATATCAAGAACATAAAAATCAGCTGGAATGAGCAAGTCTTTCACTCGGACCAAAAGGTCCTCTATAATCCCATCAGGTCGCCTAATGGACCTATCAGCTAATTGTAAGATTACTGTAGTGGGTTGAAGTGTTTTAACACCTAGGGCCTGATAAACAGATTTAGGCATGACATTTATAGCAGCCCCTAGATCAAGTAATGCACCCCCTATAGTAACCTTACCAATAGTACAAGGGATTGTGAAAGACCCCGGGTCTTGACACTTGACCGGGATTTGGGGTTTGAAAAGAGCAGAAACATTAGAGCTCACTTGAACTCTCTCATTTGGTCTAAATCTTCTCTTGTTTGTACAAAGCTCTTTCAAAACTTTTGCATATTTAGGCACTTTTCTTACCAACTCTAACAAAGGAATATTAACTTCTAACTTGGTAAATAAATTCAGTGCCTCTTCATCAGTTTTAACTTCCTTGACTTTCTTACTTAGCAAATATGAATTAGGAAAGGGAAGATCACTTATACTTACCTCCTTACCTTTTTGGGTGGAGATGGCTTTGTTAATTGCTTCTTCCTTCTCCTTTTGTTCTCTTTTTCTTTTGGTTCCTCTTGTTGCTCCTTCTTCTTTTCTTCAACTTTTTCCCGCAGTCTAGTCTCTTTTTGGAGCTCTCAGAAAGCTTGAGTGGTGACAGAGGAGGACTTTCACAAACAATTTCTTCAATTTGTTCATCACTTCCTTGTCTTCAAATCTGACTTTTCTGCCGCTTCTAAGGCTTATGGCATTCAGTGACTTGGGATTGATCACTGTGTTAGAAGGCGTCGCTCCGCTTGATCTTGCTTGTTCATCACTCTTCTTGTTAGACAGCTGAGTGACAAATGAGTTCAGGTTGTCATGCTTTACTTCCATTTTTCAAACTTGTTCATGATATTAGTGAAGCATGAGTCAACGTGTGAGCGACGGCCTTGATTTCATCATCAGTGATACTCCGCTCTTGGTCAAATTTTGCACCAATATCTGAGAACCCTTTCACTAGAAGCTTTTAATCTCATCATTGCTTGAAGACGGTGCACCTTGACTAATGGGAACCATGGCATTGGTGGTGTTCTATTTTGGTGCTTGGCTAGGTGAAGCCCCTTGAAAATTTGAGTATTGACCACCATAAGAATTTCCTCCTCTAGAAGGGTATTCCCTTGATTTGCCCACTACTAAACCCTTGAGTAGTCTGATTACCGCTATTCCCATATCTGAAGTAGGGTGATCTCTCCAACTAGGATTGTATGTATGGAGTAAGGGTCCCTTTGTTGGTATTGCCCAGGCCATGCTTGATACATTGCATTCACATCTTCATATTGACCAGGGCAATCTGCTGATATGTGCATAGGGGAATCGCAGAATGTACAACTAGCGCCTACCATAGCTAGCTGTTGAGTGGGTGATCTTGGAGATTGGATGCTCAGTCCATCCACCCTCTTGGTTAGTGCAGACAGTTCATGTACCACTTTAACCAACAATGGATCTCAATCTGCTGGAGATATCTCTTTTAGTGCTCGAGTATCCCTCGTGGTAATGTTCTGCCTACTCAAGGCGAGCTTCTTGATCAACTCCATTGCTTCATCAGGGGCATGTCTTCTATGGACCCATTAGCAGCTACATTGAGCATTTTTGCATCTTCATCAGTTAACCCATAAACAAAAGCTTGGACTAGGTGCTCCAGTGGCATTTGATGGTTGGGACATTTTGCTACCATATCCTGAACACGTGTCCAATATCCATAGAATGTTTCACCCTCTTCTTGCCTTGAAGATGCAATTTCTTTTCTTGCTGCGGCGACTTTGTTTGAAGGATAATTTTTCAATAAAGTGCTTCTTCAAATTATCCCACGTTTGGTAAGCATCTGGGGTTACCTTGGCAAACTCATATACCAAACCTTTGGTTTCCCTTCCAGAGTGAGATGGAAAACCTTCCACATGACTTCTTCAAGTTTAGCCCCCACAGGCTTCATCGTCATGCAATGCATGTGGAGAGAGCTTATATGTTTACGGATTCTCACCTGGAAGACCATGAAATTTTGGAAGTGAGTGCACAAGAGAACCTTTAATTTCAAATCAGTAGTAAAGTAGGAGTAGCACCAACCAAAGATTCAAAATTATCATCAAATTGATTCAATTGTTTAATGGACTTTTTAGATCTACACATTATTACCTCCTTCATTCCTTTCCCTATTGTCCATCCGATTATCCCCGTTATCCTCTTCGGCCATTTCTTCTATTGCTAGTTCTCTTTCCCTTTCTTGTTAGCCTTAATTACTTCTTTTTGTGTTTTCTTATTTTCCTAAGAGTTCTTTCAATTTCTAAATCCAATGGAATTAGGTCTCCTCTAGAACTTCTTAGCATACACTAAACAAACCAACAAAAAGAAGAAACACACAGAAAAACAGTAACAAATAAAACAGACCAGAAAACCAGAAACAAAGCAACACAGAATGAAAAACAGTGCAGTTCACTGCTTCACCCGCTGCCAGCGGGTGGGTTCATTCGCTGCCAGCGGGTAAGACAGAAACAAAGCGATTCTGCACTGTTAAAGCAGAAAACAGGGCAGATTCGAAAAACCAGCAAAAATCCAACTGAAAATGCTTCAAAATGACTATTCAAGCCTAAAAATAAATGCTAAATCAACTATAAACTACCTAGAAACAATAAACACAAACAAAAACACAATTAAATGCAATTAAACTAAGTAATTCCTTTCCAAAAGAAAATAGGACAGCTATGAAAAATTTAACAAAAACCAGCAAAAAACACTTACTAAAAATCACAAAGCCTAGAAACAAACACTAAAATGAAAAGACACAACTTAAAACACAAAACACAATAACAAAACACAATCTAACTATGTGATTCCCAAAGAAATCACGCGAAAACAACCCAATTCGTGAGAATCTAGCACAATTGCACAAAGAACCAAAATGGCTCCCCGGCAACGGCGCCAAATTGATGGACGCGGCCTTGTCGCGAGGCCGGCACCAATCAAATTAATACTAGAAAGTGCAGCTAGTGGCACAACCTAGGTCGAATCTCTCTCGCGGAGCCTATGGACTCTATGGACAAATATGCTCAATTAACACAAAAAGGGAAGTCTTTGAGGCAATTTAACAAACATTTGGTGTGCAATGAAACTAAATTAAATGCAACTAAATGAAACTAGAACTAAAACTTTTTGGGATTTTCAATATTTTTAAAGCTAAAGTAAATTGAGGTGAATGAAATGAGATGAAAATGCTTTGTTGGAGAATGCTTTGGGCTATCCTTGCTATCAAAAAGTATGGAGTTAACCAATGAAAGGCCATTTCCTAAAGTAGTTTAGTGACCACTAAACCTAGGTAATTTAATTAGAGGATGCAATTAACCAACCAGACAATTAACAAGCCTAATCAAATACCATCAATGAAGCAAATGAGGAATTTAACATAAACTAGAATTCAACTCAACAATTACCATTGTCATTAGAGTGACTTCCACAATGAATTAAAATTACAATAAGATTCAACCAAATCCAATGTAATCAAAACCCACAATGGAGAATCAAAATACAAATCACAAGTCTATTTAAATTCCTAATGTCCAACTACAACCTAGTTGAGTTCCACAACCATGGAGCCACAATCAATACAAACTCATTAATATCAACAATATAAACATGAATCCATAAAGAGAAGTAGTAGGAAAACAAGAAAAACTCCCTATTGGATGCCATAGCTCAAGCCCTAATCATCCTCCTCCAAAGCACAAGAAGTTTAGCCACTCATGGATGGAGAAATGCTTCACCAAGCTCCTCCAACCCTTGCTTAGCCATGGATGATGATGGAGGTTGCTGGAATTTGGTCTGAATGAGTGTGGAGAGTGGAGAAGATGAAGAGAGTGTGGCTGGAAATGTGAGAGGAACTTGAGAGGATGAGAGCTTGTGTGATGAATGTGTTGAAATTCGTGGGTTTTTCTCTCAATTAGGTAAAGGGCCTCTAAAACCTCAGAATATTCCCTCTAATCCGACCTAGTATGCTCCCCTTGTGGTAAAACAATGAGAAAGTGGGCCCACCATCCGTTTCAGCTCTTAAAATCGCAAGAAAAGCGTGCAGAACTGGTGTACCCGCTGGCAGCGGGTGGATTACTTAAAACACGCGTTTTGCTCTGAAACTGAAGTCCACCCGCTGGCAGCGGGTGGAACAGTAGAACAGGCCCAAAAATGCCTCTAAGCTTCAAATCTTGTACCGGCTTCGCTTTCCAGCTTCTTTCTCGACCTCTAGCACTTGAATCCTTGCTATTCCTCAAGCTAGTTGACCTACAAATCAACCAAAACAATTGTGAGGTCCTCAAGTTAAGAAAACTAGAGAATTATCACAAGTTATTCAATAAAAACATGGAATTAGCAAGATTGTGATTTAAGTCCTTAAGTGCCCTTGAATAACATTAAATCATGCATAATGACTCTTTAAACTCAACAAAGCTTGTCAAATGCCAAAAGAACAAGGGTAATATTGGTATTATCAACTCCCCCACACTTAGACCTTTGCACTCCTGAGCAAAGCAATCAGTCAAAATGCAGTCAAGGGTATGTAGGAGGCAACAAAATAACCAACCAAATCAAGATGCAAAACAACTAAGCAAGAAACCATGTTCTTGATTCATGCAACAAAAGCAAAACAACTATGCATTGCAATCAACTAGAACATGCAAATGACCGATGACTCAAGTGTTTCGCTCTACTCACTAATGTTGGATATTTTCTCTCTAATCTTACTTACTTATCACTTTGCCATAGGCTTGAGAGAGATCTAGATCTCCACTAAGATGCGTTAGCTTAACAATCATGAGGTCTTAATGGCTTGTAATGATGGATGCATGGTCATGGTGAAAAGTGTTTACAAAGAAGGAAATTATGCAAAACGAAACATTTTGAATTGACTCCCAATTAATGATTACTTGGGTTCCAAAAGAGTCTAACCAAACAATCATCTTCCAACCACTAAGAAATTTGCCTAAGATCCTTATTGCTTTCGGTTGCAACTCTTTTATTCATCATCTTTTTTTTATTGCTTTTCTTTCTTTTGTATTTCCCTTTTTTTTTAATTAATTTTTTTTCCTAAATAAGTAAATGTATAATTCATTTATTTATTTATTTATTCTTTCTTTTCAAGCTTTTTGCTTGATTGGATCAATGACAATTTCAACCCAGGGAGATGAGTGGTCAGAAACTAAGAAACCTAAAGTCAAACATTTAATTAAAAGTCATAGTGCAAAATGTCTAGAAAAGCAAGAATTAAGCTCAAAGGGGGTGACTATGGGTAGCAAAAGAAGTGGTTTGTGTATGGAATATAGGTGAGTGAAACAAATGCCTCAGTCATTTTTATTTAACTAACGCATGTCAAGCTTCAACAGGATTTCAATCAAGTTCTAGAAAGTAAACAAGTAAGCAGACAACACACAAGTATATGCAAGAAAAACAGTAGTGTTTGGCTCAAAATCTTCTAACAAGGTTAGGTTACTCTCACATCGATCAATGCATGCCTAATTAATTACTCACATAAGTGACTTGCTTAAGTTGAGAATTAGAGAGCACCAATCTCTTGAAAAATTGTTTCTTATTCTTGAAATGATTGTGCATTCTGCTGACTCCTAACACACAACCTGAAAGCATTTTCCAAAATGCTTAAACATGCACAAAAGTTAAGTGTGGTTCCCAAAATTTTTTTTAAACATTTGAGTAGATATCAAAAAGTGATTATGGAATTCCTGATTAACATCATTAATCCCAAAAGTCTTCAACAAAAAGTGATTATGGAATTCCTGATTAACATCATTAACATCAAATCTTGTACCGGCTTCGCTTTCCAGCTTCTTTCTCGACCTCTAGCACTTGAATCCTTGCTATTCCTCAAGCTAGTTGACCTACAAATCAACCAAAACAATTGTGAGGCCCTCAAGTTAAGAAAACTAGAGAATTATCACAAGTTATTCAATAAAAACATGGAATTAGCAAGATTGTGATTTCAGTCCTTAAGTGCCCTTGAATAACATTAAATCATGCATAATGACTCTTTAACCTCAACAAAAGCTTGTCAAATGCCAAAAGATACAAGGGTAAATATTGGTATTATCAGAGTGTTTCGGAAACTTGATATTCTTTAGTTTTCGCCAATGAGTGTTTCAAAAACTTGATTTTCTTGTTAATCAATTTTCGCCGGTAAGTGTTTCGAAAACTTGATATTCATCAGTTTTCGCCAATGAGTGTTTCGAAAACTTGATTTTCTCGTTCATCAGTTTTCGTCGATGAGTGTTTCGAAAACTTGATTTTCTTGTTCACCAGCTTTCGCCGATGAGTGATTCGAAAATTTGAGAGTCATTAGTTTTCGCCGGAGAGTGTTTCGAAAACTTGATATGGATCAGTTTTCGCCAATGAATGTTTCAAAAATTTGATTTTCTTGTTAATCAGTCTTCGGCGATGAGTGTTTCGAAAACATGATATTCATCAGTTTTCGCCGGTGAGTGTTTTGCAAACTTGAAATTCTTCAGTTTTCGCCAATGAGTGTATCGAAAACTTGATTTTCTTGTTAATCATTTTCGCGGATGAGTGTTTCGAAAACTTGATATTGATTTGTTTTCGCCGAAAAGTATTTGGAAAACATGATTTTCTTGTTAATCAGTTTTCGGCGGTGAGTGTTTCGAAAACTTAATATTCATCAATTTTTACCGGTGAGTGTTTTTAAAAGTTGATATTCTTCAGTATTTGCCAATGAGGGTTTCGAGAACTTGATTTTCATGTAAGTCAGTCTTCGTCGATTAATGTTTTGAAACCTTGATATTCATTAGTTTCCGTCGATGACTGTTTCGAAAACTTGAAATTCATTAGTTTTCGCCCATGAGTGTTTGGAAAACTTGATATTCATCAGCTTTTGCCGGTGAGTGATTCGAAAACTTGATATTCATCAGTTTTCACCAATGAATGTTTCGTAACTTGATTTTCTTGTTAATCAGTTTTCGCCGTTGAGTGTTTCGAAAACCTAAAATTCATCTATTTTCGGGAATGTGTGTTTCGAAAACATGATTTTCTTGTTAGTAAGTTTTTGCCGATGAGTGATTCGAAAACTTGATATTCATCAGTTTTCGCTGGCAAGTGTTTCGAAAATTTGATATTCAAAAGTTTTCGCCAATGAATGTTTCGAAAACATGATTCTCTTGTTAATCAGTTTTCGCCCATGAGTGTTTCGAAAACTTGATATTCATCAATTTTCGCCGGTGAGTGTTTCGCAAACTTGATATTCTTCAGTTTTCGCCAATGAGTGTTTCGAAAATTGACTTTCTTGTTAATCAGTTTCGCCGGTGAGTGTTTCAAAAACTTGATATTCAACAGTTTTCACCGATGAGTGTTTCGAAAACTTGATTTTCTTGTTAATCAGTTTTCGCCGATGAGTGTTTCGAAAACTTGATATTTATCAGCTTTCGCCGGTGAATGTTTCGAAAACTTGATATTCTTCAGTTTGCGCCAATGAGTGTTTCGAAAACCTGATTTTCTTTTTAATCAGTTTTCTCCGGTGAGTGTTTAAAAAACTTGATATTCATTAGTTTTCGCCAATGATTGTCTCGAAAACTTGATTTTCTTGTTAATCAATTTTCAATGATGAGTGTTTCGAAAACATGATATTCATCAGTTTTCGCCGGTGAGTTTTTCGAAAACTTGATATTCATGAGTTTTCGCTGGTGAGTGTTTCGAAAACTAGATATTCATCAGTTTTCTCCAAGGACTGTTTCGAAACTTAATTTTCTTGTTAATCAGTTTTCGCCGATGAGAGTTTCGAAAACTTGATATTGATCAATTTTCGCCAATGAATGTTTCAAAAACTTGATTTTCTTGTTGATCAGTTTTCGCCAATGAGTGTTTCGAAAACTTGATTTTCTTGTTAATCAGTTTTCGCGATGAGTGTTTCTAAAACTTGATATTCATCTGTGTTCGCCGATGAGTGTTTCGGAAACTTGATATTCATCAGTTTTCACCGAAGAGTGTTTCAAAAACTTGATTGTCTTGTCAATCAATTTTCGCCAATGAGTGTTTAAAAAACTTGATATTCATCAGTTTTCGCTAATGAGTATTTCGAAAACTTGATTTTCTTGTCAATAAGTTTTCGCTGATGATTGTTTCGAAAACTTGATATTCATCAGTTTTCGCCATTGAATGTTTCGAAAACTTGATTTTCTTGTTTATTAGTCTTCGCCGATGAGTGATTCGAAAACTTTATTTTCATCAGTTTTCACCGGTGAATCTTTCAAAAACTTGATATTCTTCAGTTTTCAACAAAGAGTGTTTCGAAAAATTCATTTTCTTGTCAATCAATTTTGCCGGTGAGTGTTTTGAAAACTTGATATTCATCAGTTTTCGCCAATGAGTGTTTCGAAAACTTGATTTTCTTGTTAATCAGTTTTCGTCGATGAGTGATTTGAAAACTTGATATACATCAGTTTTCGCCGGTGAGTGTTTCGAAAACTTGACATTCTTCAGTTTTTGCCAATGAGTATTTGGAAAACTTGATATCAGTTTTCGCCGGTGAATGTTTCGGAAACTAGATTTTCTTTCGTTTTCGCCATTTAGTGTTTCGAAAACTTGATTTTCTTGTTAATCAGTTTTCGCCGGTTAGTGTTTCGAAAACTTGATATTCATTAGATTTCGCCAATGAGTCTTGGGAAAACTTGATTTTCATGTTCATCAGTTTTCACTGATGAGTGTTTCGAAAACTTGATATTCATCAGTTTTCACCGGTGAGTGTTTCTAAAATTTGATATTCATAAGTTTTCGTTGGTGAGTGTTTCGAAAACTTGGTATTCATCATTTTTTCCCAATGAGTGTTTCGAAAACTTGATTTTCTTGTTAATCAGTTTTCGCCGATGAGTGTTTGGAATATTTGATATTCATCAGTTTTCGCCGGTGAGTGTTTCGAAAACTTAATATTCATCAGTTTTCGCGAATGAATTTACGAAAGAATGATTTTCATGTTAGTCAGTCTTCGCCGACGACTGTTTTGAAAAGTTCATATTCATTAGTTTTCACCGGTGAGTGTTTCGGAACCTCTATATTCATCAGTTTTCGCCGGTGAGTGTTTTGAAAACTTGATATTGATCAATTTTCGCCAGTGAGTGTTTCGAAAACATGATATTCATCAGTTTTCGCCGATGAGTTTTTCAAAAACATGATATTAATCAGTTTTCGCCAATGAGTGTTTCGAAAACTTGATTTTCTTGTAAATTAGTTTTTGCCGATGAGTGATTTGAAAACTTGATATTCATCAGTTTTCGCTGGCGAGTGTTTCGAAAACTTGATATTCTTAAGTTTTCGGCAATGAATGATGCGAAAACATGATTTTCTTGTTAATCAGTTTTCGCCCATGAGTTTTTCGAAAACTTGATATTCATCAATTTTCGCCGGTGAGTGTTTCGAAAACTTGATATTCTTCACTTTTCACCAATTAGTGTTTCGACAATTGATTTTCTTGTTAATTAGTATCGCCGATGAGTGTTTCGGAAACTTGATATTCATCAGTTTTCACTGATGAGTGTTTCGAAAACTTGATTTTCTCGTTAATCAATTTTCCCCGATTAGTGTTTCGAAAACTTGATATTGATCAGTTTTCGCCGGTGAATGTTTCGGAAACTTGATATTCTTCAGTTTTCGCCAATGAGTGTTTCGAAAACTTGATTTTCTTGTTAATCAATTTTCAACGTTTTTCTTGTTAATCAATTCATCAGTTTTCGCCGGTGAGTGTTTCGAAAACCTGATATTAATCAGGTTTCGCCAATGAGTGTTTCGAAAACTTGATTTTCTTATTAATCAGTTTTCGCCGGTTAGTGTTTCAAGAACTTGATATTCATCAGTTTTTCCCAATGAGTGTTTCGAAAACTTGATTTTCTTGTTAATCAATTTTCACCGGTGAGTGTTTTGAAAACCTGATATTCATCAGTTTTCGCCGTTTAGTGTTTCGGAAACTTGATATTCATCAGTTTTCGCCAATGAGTGTTTCGAAAACTTGATTTTCTTGTTAATCAATTTTCGCCGATGAGTGTTTCGAAAACTTGATATTCATCAGTTTTCGCCATTGAATGTTTCGAAAACTTGATTTTCTCGTTAATCAGTTTTTGCCGATTAGTGTTTCGGAAACTTGATATTCATCATTTTTTGCCGATTAGTGTTTCAGAAAGTTGATTTTCATTAGATTTCGCCAATGATTGGTTCGAAAACTTGATATTCTTGTTAATCAGTTTTCGCCGATGAGTGTTTCAAAATTTTGATATTCATCAGTTTTCGTTGGTGAGTGTTTCGAAAACTTGGTATTCATCATTATTTGCCAATGATTGGTTCGAAAACTTGATATTCTTGTTAATCAGTTTTCGCCGATGAGTGTTTCGAAAACTTCATTTTCGCCAATGAGTGTTTCGAAAACTTGATTTTCTTGTTCATCAGTTCTGGCCAGTGAGTGTTTCGAAAAGTTCATAATCATCAGTTTTCGCCAGTAGGTGTCTCAAAAACTTAATATTCATCAGTTTTCGCCATTTATTGTTTCGAAAACTTGATTTTCTTATTAATCAGTTTTCGCCGGTTAGTATTTCGAAAACTTGATATTCATCAGTTTTTGCCAATCAATGTTTCGAAAACTTGATTTTCTTGTTCATCAGTTTTCGCCGATGAGTGTTTTCGAAAACTTGATATTCATCAGTTTTTGCCGAATAGTGTTTCGGAAACATGATTTTGTTGTTAATCAGTTTTTGCCAATGAGTGTTTTGAAAAGTTGATATTCATCAGTTTTCGCCAATGAATGTTTCGAAAAATTGATTTTCTAGTTAATCAATTTTTACCGGTGAGTGTTTTGAAAAATTGATATTCATCTGTTTTCACCGGTGAGTGTTTCGGAAACTTGATATTCTTCAGACGTTGCCAATCAGTGTTTCGAAAACTTGATATTCATCAGTTTTCTCCAGTGAGTTTTTCGAAAACTTGATTTTCTTGTTAATCAGTTTATGTCGATGAGTGTTTTGAAATCTTGATATTCATCAATTTTCGCCAATGACTGTTTCGAAAACTTGATTTTCTTGTTTATCAGTTTTTGCCGATGAGTGATTTGAAAACTTGATATTCATCAGTTTTCGCCGTTAAGTGTATCGAAAACTTGATATACATCAGTTTTCGCAAATGAGTGTTTCGAAAACTTGATTTTCTTGTTAATCAGTTTTCGCTGATGAGTGTTTCGAAAACTTGATATTCATCAGTTTTCGTCGGTGAGTGTTTGGAAAACTTGATATTCACCTGTTTTCCCCGATGAGTGTTTGGAAAACTTGATATTCATTAGTTTTCGCCGGTGAGTGTTTCGGAAACTTGATATTCTTCAGTTTTTGCCAATGAGTGTTTCGAAAACTCGATTTTCTTGTTAATCAGTTTTCGCCGGTGAGTATTTCGGAAACTTGATATTCTTCAGTTTTCACCAATGATTGTTATGAAAAAATGATTTTCTTGTTAATCAGTTTTCGTCGGTGAGTGTTTCGAAAACCTGATTTTCTTGTTAATCAGTTTTCGCCGACGAGTGTGTCGAAAACTTGATATTCATCAGTTCTCGCTAATTATTATTTCGGCAACTTCATATTCATCAGTTTTCGCCAATGAGTGTTTCGAAAACTTCATTTTCTTGCTAAACAATTTTCGCCGATGAGTGTTTCGAAAACATGATATTCATCAGTATTTGCTGGTGAATGTTTCGGAAACTCGGTATTAATCAATTTTTGCCGATGAGTGTTTCGAAATCTTGATATTGACCTGTTTTCGCCAGTGACTGTTTTGAAAAAATGATTTTCTTGTTAATCAGTTTTCGCCGATTAGTGTTTCGGAAACTTGATATTCATTAGTTTTGCCAATGAGGGTTTTTGAAAACTTGATATTCATCAGTTTTCGCAGGTGTGTGTTTCGGAAACTTTAAATTCTTCAGTTTTCGCCAATGTGTGTTTCAAAAACTTGATTTTCTTGTTAATCAATTTTCACCGTGGAGTGTTTCGAAAACTTGATATTCATTAGTTTTCGCCAATGTGTCTATCGAAAATTTGATTTTCTTGTTAATCAGTTTTCGACGATGAGTTTTGGAAAACTTGATATTCATCAGTTTTCGCCTGTGAGTGCTTCGAAAACTTGATATTCATCAATTTTCGCCAATGAGTGTTTCGAAAACGTGATTTTCTTGGTAATAAGTTTTCGCCGATGAGTGTTTCGAAAACTTGATTTTCTTGTTAAACAGTTTTCGCCGATGAGTGATTCGTTAACTTGATATTCTTCATTTTTCGCCGGTGAGTGTTTCGAAAACTTGATATTCATCAGTTTTCGTCAATGAGTAATTCGAAAACTTGATTTTCTTTTTAATCAATTTTCACCGATGAGTGTTTCGAAAACTTGATATTCATCAGTTTTCGCCGATTAGTGTTTCCGAAACTTGATATTCATCAGTTTTCGCCAATGAGTGTTTCGAAAACATGAATTTCTTGTTAATCAGTTTTCGTCAATGAGTGTTTCAAAAACTTGATATTCATCAATTTTTGCTGCTGAGTGTTTCGAAAACTTGAAATTCATCCGTTTTCGCCAACGAGTGTTTTAAAAACTTGATTTTCTTGTTAATTAATTTTTACCAGTGAGTGTTTCAGAAAGTTGATATTCATCAATTTTCGTCGATGAGTGTTTCGAAAACTTGATTTTCTTGTTAATCAGTTATCGCCGGTAAGTGTTTCGAAAACATAATATTCATCAGTTTTCGCCCATGAGTGTTTCTAAAACATGATTTTCCTGATAATCAGTTTTCGCGGGTGAGTGTTTCGGAAACATGATATTCATCAGTTTTCGCCCATGATTGTTTCAGAAACTTGACTTTCGTGTTAATCAGTTTTCGCCGATGAGTGTTTCAAAAACTTGATATTCATTAGTTTTTACCAGTGAGTGTTTCGAAAACTTAATATTCATCAGTTTTCGCTGATTAGTGTTTCGAAAACTTGATATTCATCAGTTTTCGCCGATGAGTGTTTCGAAAACATGATTTTCTTGTTAATCAGTTTTTGCCGGTGAGTGTTTCGAAAACTTGATATTAATCTGTTTTCGACATTGAGTGTGTCGAAAAGTTGATTTTCTTGTTAACCAGTTTTTGATGATGAGTGTTTCGAAGAGATGATATTTATCAGTTTTCGGCGATGAGTGTTTCAAAAACTTGATATTCATCAGTTTTCACCAATGAGTGTTTCGAAAGCTTGATTTTCTTTTTAATCAATTTTCGCCGATGAGTATTTCGAAAACTTGATATTCATCAGTTTTCGAAGATGAGTGTTTCAAGAACTTGATATTCATCAGTTTTCGCCAATGAGTGTTTCGAAAACTTGATTTTCTTGGTAATAAGTTTTCGCCGATGAGTGTTTCGAAAACTTGATACTCATTAGTTTTCGCCAATGAGTGTTTCGAAAACTTGATTTTCTTGTTAACCAGTTTTCGCCGATGAGTGTTTCGAAAACTTGATATTCATCAGTTTTCGCCGGTGAGTGTTTCGAAAACATGATACTCATCAGTTTTCGCCAATGAGTGTTTCGAAAACTTGATTTTCTTGTTAATCAGTTTTCGCCGATGAGTGTCTCAAAAACATGTTATTCATCAGTTTTCGCCGGTGAGTGTTTCAAAAACATGATATTCATCAGTTTTCGCCAATGAGTGTTTCGAAAACTTGATTTTCTTGTTAATCAGTTTTCGTCGGTGAGTGTTTCGAAAACATGTGATTCATCAGTTTTCTCCAATGAGTGTTTCGAAAAGTTGATTTTCCTGTTGATCAGTTTTCGCCGATGAGTGTTTCGAAAACATAATATTTATCAATTATCGCCGATTTGTGTTTCGGAAACTTGATATTCATCAGTTTTCGCTAAAGAGTGTTTCGAAAACTTGATATTCATCAGTTTTCGCCGATTAGTGTCTCGAAAACTTCATATTCATCAGTTTTCGCCAATGAGTGTTTCGAAAACTTGATTTTCTTGTTTATCGATTTTCGCCCATGAGTGTTTCGAACACTTGATATTAATCAGTTTTCGTCGATTAGTGTTTCGGAAACTTGATATTCATCAGTTTTAGCCAATGAGTGTTTCGAAAACTTGATATTCTTCAGTTTTCGCCAATGGGTGTTTTGAAAACTTGATTTTCTTGTTATTAAATTTTCACCGGGGAATGTTTCGAAAACTTGATATTCATCAGTTTTCGCCAATGAGTCTGTCGAAAACTTGATTTTCTTCTTAATTAGTTTTCTCCGATGAGTGTTTCGAAAACTTGATATTCATCAGTTTTCGCCAATGACTGTTTCGAAAACTTGATTTTCTTGTTAATCAGATTTCGCCAATGAGTGTTTTGAAAACATGATTTTCTTGTTGAACAGTTTTCGCCGATGAGTGTGTTGAAAACTTGATATTCATCATTTTTCGCCAGTGAGTGTTTTGAGAACATGATACTCATCAGTTTTCGCCATTGAGTAATACGAAATCTTGATTTTCTTGTTAATCAGTTCTTGCCGATGAGTGTTTCGAAAAGTTGATATTCATCAGCTTTCGCTGATTAGTGTTTCAGAAACTTGATATTCATCAGTTTTCGCCAATGAGTGTTTCGAAAACTTGATATTCTTCAGTTTTCGTAGGTGAGTGTTTCAAAAACATGATATTCATCAGTTTTCGCCTATGAGTGTTTCGAAAACTTGATTTTCTTCCCTAATTAGTTTTTGCCGGTGAGTGTTTCGAAAACATGATATTCATCTGTTTTCTCTAATGAGCGTTTCAAAAACTTGATTTTCTTGTTAATCAGTTTTCGCCGATGAGTGTTTCGAAAACTTCATATTCATCAGTTTTCGTCGATGAGTGTTTCCAAAATTTGATATTCATCATTTTTCGCGAATGAATGTTTCAAAAACTTGAGTTTCTTGTCAATCAGTTTTCGCCAATGAGTGTTTCGAAAACTTGATATTCACTAGTTTTCGCCGATTAGTGTTTCAAACACTTGATATTCATCTGTTTTTGCAATTGAGTGTTTAGAAATCTTGATTTTCTTGTTAATCAGTTTTCGCCGATGAGTGTTTCGAAAACTTGATATTCCTCAGTTTTTGCCGGTGAGTGTTTCGGAAACTTAATATTCATAAGCTTTCGCCAATGAGTGTTTCGAAAAATTGATTTTCTTGATAATTAGTTTTCGCCGATGAGTGTGTTGAAAACTTGATATTCATCAGTTTTCGCCGATTAGTGTTTCGTAATCCTGATGTTCATCAATATTCGCCAATGAGTGTTTTGAATACATGCTATTCTTTAGTTTTTGCCGTTGAGTGTTTCGGAAACTTGATATTCATTAGTTTTCGCCAATAAGTATTTCGAAAACTTGATTTTCTTGTTAATCACTTTTCGCCAATGAGTGTTTCGAAAACTTGATATTCATCAGTTTTCGCCTATTCTTATTTTGGGAACTTGATATTCATTAGTTTTCACAATTGAGTGTTTCGAAAACTTGATTTTCTTGTTAATCAGTTTTCGCCGATGAGTGTTTTGAAAACTTGATTTTCAACAGTTTTCGTCGGTGAGTGTTTCGAAAACTTGATATTCATCAGTTTTCGCCAATGAATATTTCAAAAACTTTATTTTCTTGTTAATCAGTTTTCGCCGATGAGTGTTTCGAAAACATGATATTCATCAGTTTTGCCGATTGAGTGTTTCGAAAACTTGATTTTGTTGTTAATCAATTTTCGCCGATGAGTGTTTCGAAAACTTGATATTCATCAGTTTTTGTTGGTGAGTGTTTCGAAAACTTTATATTCATCAGTTTTCGCCAATGAGTGTTTCGAAAACTTGATTTTCTTGTTAATCAATTTTCGTCGGTGATTGATTTGAAAACTTGATATTCATTAGTTTTCACCGGTGAGTGTTTCAAAAACTTGATATTCATCAGTTTTTGCCAATGAGTGTTTCGAAAACATGATTTTCTTGTTAATCAGTTTTCGCCAATGAGTGTTTCGAAAACTTGATTTTCACTAATTTTCGCCAATGAGTGTTTCGGAAACTTGATATTCATCAATTTTTGCAATTTAGTGTTTAGAAATCTTGATTTTCTTGTTAATCAGTTTTCGACGATGAGTGTTTTGAAAACTTGATACTCATCAGTTTTCTCCGATGAGTGTTTTAAAAACTTGATATTCATCAGTTTTCGCCATGAGTGTTCGAAAACTTGTTTTTCGTGTTAATCTGTTTTCGCCGATAAGTGTTTCGAAAACTTGATATTCATCAGTTTCCGCCGATTAGTGTTTCGGAAACTTGATATTCATCAGTTTTCGCCAATGAGTGTTTCGAAAACATGATATTCATCAGTTTGCGCCGGTGAGTGTTTCAAAAACTTTATATTCATTAGTTTTCGCCAATGAGTGTTTCCAAAACTTGATTTTCTTGTTAATCACTTTTCGCCAATGAGTGTTTCGAAAACTTGATATTCATCAGTTTTCGCCTATTCTTATTTTGGGAACTTGATATTCATTAGTTTTCACAATTGAGTGTTTCGAAAACTTGATTTTCTTGTTAATCAGTTTTCGCCGATGAGTGTTTTGAAAACTTGATTTTCATCAGTTTTCGCCGGTGAGTGTTTCGAAAACTTGATATTCATCAGTTTTCGCCAATGAATGTTTCGAAAACTTGATTTTCTTGTTAATCATTTTCGCCGATGAGTGTTCCGAAAACCTGATATACATCAGTTTTGCCGATTGAGTGTTTCGAAAACT